>SNQJ01S0034516.1:8587-26093 GCA_010110895.2 Picea sitchensis
CACTGGTGTATTGTGTATGTGTGTGATTGTTTATTTATTACTGCTCATTATTGGATAATAATTCTACATTGATATAACATTTGAAGAAAAAGGATTATAATTACGTTATTACTGATTCACCCCCCCTCTCAGTAATCCAACAGTTTTTGTGTCACTGTTTCAATCGTATTCATTTAGTAATTATTCGTTTAATATCTTTTAAAAGAAAGCCAAAAAGAAGTGTTTTTCATATTTAATTCAGAAACTTTATCAAACAATCATTTTCGCAAGATTTCATGCAAACCTTGTAACCTGTATATAAATTGTTCATAATCATTTGTGTATTCACATTCTTTGATAAATATTTGTAATTATTGTGTCGATTGTTAGAATATTTTATTTAGTTAGTTTGTTTTATTTTTTTATCTTTAGGACCCTAGTTGGCTAACGTAGCCATTAAACCCATCAGAATAGGTTACACCAAATGGCTTGGGTTATTTAGACAACCCCGGATCATATCTATTCTTCTAGTTGACGGCATGTCAAATTTGCCCGTCAACAGGAGGGGGAGGAGAAAGACCCCCAACTTGTTTTAACTGTGGCAAAATAGGCCATGCATCAATATTTTGTACTAAATACCTTTTGTGGGTATTGTTTTATCCATATGCATGTTACAAAGGATTTTATCTACTTATTGAAGAAGTGGGAAGAGAAGAAGGAACAATGAAACATAGTGAATATAGATTCGCATAGTAATAAAAAGAAATATGAGGAGGTGGACATGCGAGTGATAACCTGAGGGGGAGAAAAAACAAGAATGGAATTTGAGCATGCTGAAATGTAGAAGTATCTTATGCACAATGTGTATAGAGATCTGGAGGAAGAAAGAGCACACGAAGAGTTGCATCATGCGATGGAAATTTTTCTCGAAGAGGCCTGGGTCCATGAGGAATTTTATCATGCCACACAGAGGTCATTGTAGGAAGCTTGAGCCACTAAAGAGTTCTAGCTCGCCACGAAGAGATATTTGGGGGAAACACAGTTGCACGAAGAGATACAATGCATGATTATTGTTTTTTTTAAAGAAGATCATATACAAGAAGAATTATGAATATATGAACATACGGAAATAGAGGATCACATGCATGAAGAGCTTAAGTGCACATTGCGAGAGAAAGCACTGCATGACATGGGTCAAGAAGAAAAAATTGACGACCAAGTAGGTAACTTCTTGAGTTTTTGTTTGAGGTTGTTGAATGATCCTGATGATTCAATAAAGTTGACACACATGTTATAAAAATGCATGGGGGGAGAAGGGACAACTATATCTATATCATCCCCCCTACCAAAAAGGGATGTGTTCCAAGTCAGTAAACAAAGGCACATAGAAAGAGAGTTCAAGATGACGACTAAACTTGGAAGCTATGAGATGGATAGAGTCATGTTGGATATGGGATCTTATGTGAACATCTTGTTGAATAAATTATGGTAGTTCATGGGTAAAACAAAATTGGTCTGGGCCCCCATTCAACTTCAGTTAGCAATCAATACAAAATTTATCCTATAATCTGACTAGAGCTAGTCGAAGTGAACATAGAAGGGGTGATTACTATGATGGAATTTGAAGTGATAGATATCATGAATGATTCAAATCCCTACCTTTACCTACTTAGCATTGATTGGGACTTTGACAACAATGTTGTGTTGAATCTGAATAAAATAAATATTTCGTTTGAGATAGACACCCCGCGTGTGATCACATTGTTGGGAGGCCTCATAGGCCTTTGTAATAATCATAAAATACCATACATTAGACATAATACATTAAGTAAATACGTATGTAATAAAGGGATAAATGCATTAATATAACATAAAGAAGGATTATTTGGAGTGGGTACAACCACTCCAACCAACTCTCCTATGTATATATACCCTTGAAGATGGAATACAAACTCAGTTGGATATCCTTCCCACAAATTTGTCTCATTGTGAGTATGTGTGTGTCCCTAATATTTATCCTATAATGTAGCTCCCTAATATTTCTCCTATAATGTAGCTCTCTCTTATTGAATGCATGTATTAATACCTATAATAAAACATTTTGGTTCTATTGTCGTGTGATCTGAACCTAGAAAAGCTAGAAAAATTGATCTTGGATGGAATATTTTCTGAAGATGCTCATGGAATTGTTTGAGATGTTCGTAGAAATAAATAAATTTTACATTATGTTGAAGAGGATATTGGATCAACATTCTTCCTAGTGGGTGAGAGCTACATGATAGATGTCTGCATACAAGAACACATACTAGAAAAAGAAATATGGTCTGGAAAATAAAATCAAAATCAAAATTTCAATATTGATGTGGAAAGTTCTTGGAGGTAATGGCTTGGCGTACAAGGCACAAATTTCTTGAGTGTGTTCAATGTTATTGTTCTCTCAGTGACGATCGTATTAAATAAAGAATACAATTTATAAATCTTTCATGAGTTTACTAATATTTGTTTTAACACTAAAAGAATAATAATAATAATAATAATAATAATAATAATAATAATAATAATAATTAACTTGATTGTAAATGAAAATATGGTGATGTTACCAAGAGAAATGGAAAAAGGAAAATAAATGAACAGTTCAACTCATTGTACAACCACTATTATCCATATCAAAGGCTTGTTATCATGAAAAATAGTTTACAGTAGAAAAATCATCGGTGATCGTTAATGACATGAAAGAATTTTGTTATGTGGAAACAAAGAAGCCCACAAATAAAATAATCAGGAAGAATATTTGTGTAAAGAGAATTTCCTAATATTTGAAGATATGCCCGTGATCTACGAGTAAAAGATTGGCTTTGGTATGGTTGTTGATTATTATTTTTACATTAAATATGGGTTGCAAAAGGACGTTGGTTATTGATATTTTTGAGAGAAATTGTAAGAAGGAAACTACACAGAAACTACAAATATTGGACAAGTTTGTTCATGAAACATGTTGATTTATTTTTTAAGGATACAATTGATCTAGTTTCCAAAAATATAATACTTGGGCATGAATTTAGGTGCATGCATGCAACGGGTGACAAACCATCATTCAAAATCAAAACCATATGATAAATATGTATTACAATGAAGGGAAGTGAATAAATACATTTTTTTTGGACACTTTACAAGTTTGAGGAGTTTGTTGAAAAACTAACTTTTAAGTTGTTGAAAAGTTAAGTGCACATGTCATAATAGAATTTATAGGTGAAAACTGACATTATGAAAATGTGTGAGAGTCTTTATAAAGGATGGTGGCTAGAGTGTATGGAGTTTATGTCATAAAGTCAATTATTTTATAAAAAAGCATAGATTGAAAAATGCATATGGAGGTAAATATGAAAGAAATGATTATATCAAGAATAGTAGTTTTATTTGGAGTGTTAGTTAATATTAAAAATAAAGAAGGGGGTTAAACGTCCGTCTTCAAAGTCAAGAGATCCCATCCACCTATGTAATATATGTCGGTTTCTAGTCGAAGAGATTGGCTCCTTTATGACATCATTCGATACTGACTCAACAACATTTAGTTGATTGTGTAAAAGTCTGGTTCCAACAAAAAAGTGTCTTTATTTTTCCATTGAGTCATTGAGTAAATTCATGATCATGCAAAGTTGTAGTCAAGTCCTCCTTCATGTAATATCAAATGAAAACTTCATATATTCTTAGAGACCAAAAAAGAATAAAGAAACACATTGAAGTTTGACGAGTAGTAGAGCAGTAAAGCGGTGAAAGATTAAGCATTGATGATGAGCATTTTGGTAGTGGTTAAAGGCATTGTTCAATAAAGGAGCATCTCATGACACACACACACACACACACACACACAAAGGCATTCAATAAAGAGACGTCTCGGGACACACACACACACACACACACACACACACACACACACACACACACACACACACACACACACACACACACACACACACACACACACACACAAGAGATTAAAATACAAGATGATGGTACACGAAATATTGAACTGATTGAGCCCCATGACTTAAAATTTGTAGAATAGACACGAAATATTGAACTGATTGAGCCCCCTGACATAAAATTTGTAGAATAGTTCCTTGGGTTCTAACATCAGAAGCCAAAAAGAAAAGAAATGGTAGGATAGTTGAAGCATGGTGTTCCACTGTAGGGTGTGTGTAGGGGAAAGATGAGCACAATAAGAGACAAGAACTACTTTAAAGGCATGATGGTATACCAAGAGAGTCAAAAGGACCATTGTTGGGAAAGGTAGTTGAGCGCTGGAGAGTCATTGATTGCATAGGAATTTACCAGATTGAAGACAAAGAATAAAAAGTAACATGTCATTAATTATCTGCACACTTGATCAGTATGCACAAGGATTTGAGTGTGGGGGAGATCTTGGGAGGCCTCATAGGACTTTGAAATAGTCATAAAATATCATACATTAGAAATAAGACACTAAGTAAATACATATGTAATAGAGGGATAAATGCATAAAGAGAACATAATGAAGGATTAGTTGGAGATGGTACAATCACTCCAACCATCTCTCCTATGTATATATACTCATCAAGATGGAATACAAAATCGGTTGTATATCCTTCCCACAAATCTCTCTCTCTCTCTCTCTGAGTATGTGTGTGTCCCTAATATTTCTCCTATAATGTAGCTCTCTAATATTTCTCCTATAATGTATCTCTCTCTTATTGAATGCATGTATTAATCCATAAACTAAAAAACACACCATTAGATCCAAATGAAGGTGATAGATACAAGGATGCCATGAATGAGGATGCATAGAGCTCTATTATTGAAAATATCTACCAGATCATGGGGCTCAAAGAAGATTATATCAATCCCACAGTGGATGGGGAGTTGAGTTGGAGAGGTGTGAAGTCTTGTGATACTGATTCAGAGGATGCAATAGAGAGTTGGCAACATAAATTGTTATATGAAGTCTCTACTAGGTAGTGCGTGTGCATTACCATTGTGATGCGTGAAGAAGAATTTGGGCCCTATCAGTTCGATGAGACAGATTTGGTGGAAACTTTCATTATATGGATGCAAAATATCTATGTACTCCACCAAGTACGTGCCCTCAATACAATGTTAATAGGGATACCGACGCAATGGTGGGAAACACATTAAGAGAATCTCTATGAATAGGAATATATGGAGTATTTCATAAGGGAAATGTTCATGTCGAGGGTGTAAATATGCCAATACATGTGTTCTTGAAAAAGGTGTTGGGTGTATAAACAGTGGCAACATGAGAGAAGGATGGATATGAAAACTCAACCTGCTATGGAAAAAAGCAATTATGTCTATTTAGTCCCACTAACCCCTATTGAGAAAATAGACAATATGCATAGGATGAAGGAAACAATGGTAAGTCAGTGGATGCCCCCAAATCCAATTGAAAATAATATATATCCTCCATGTTAGAAACCAAGGAACTTGATCCATGTGAAAAAGTGTTGCGACCCACTAGGGGTCACCGTGAAAAATGAAGACTTGGTGAAGTGATGCATGGGTGCATAGGAATCATGCATGATGCCCCCAAAAGAATACAACTCATTCGTGCATAGAGACGTCAACATCGTATTGAAAAATTTGGTGCACAACCATTGGAATGGAATAACAATGGATGTGATAAGAATTTACACCACATAGATTTATTGTTATTTCAAAAACAACAATTCATTAATGCAATTGTCAGGGGAGCGATTTTTTTGATTTAGAATGAGTGAAAAGTTAATTACACTGGCTGATAGAAATGATGGAATTAAGGTTACAGAGACCAATCCTCCTCTATCAAGTAAATTTTGATGGGGATAATTCAAGGGAATTACAGGCCGACTGGAATAAAGGAGCGGGAAGTAATTCCTAATCCAAGTGGACAACATGTGGCATTGATATTATAGTACTCCTGGACGATTTTTTTTTTTGTCTCATTGATTCTCCCTTTTATCCCCCATTACTTAACTCCCAGTGTGTTCTTTTATTTGTATTCCCACATTGGTAAGTGAACATAAGAAAATACTCTCTTTGTTCCCATCCCAAATGAGCTATCTCGTGCTGTTGAGCCTCATAGTTGTTTCTTTCTTATAGAACACAGTTTAAGAAACCACAATTTTCAAAAACCAGGATGGATTCCTCAAGAAAACCCCATATAAGAAAGAGAGCCAAAGAGATAAAGGAACAATTGGTTCTAAAACCAGTGATGTCATTTGGGGTAGATTTTAAGGGGCTGAAGATGGGGAAACTCCCTCTTCTCAAATGTGCATATTATAATTTGTGTGACCCAAATCAATTCATGCATTGTATAGAAAGAAGATGGTAGAGAAAATGTGGTTAATAATAATTGGTAAAGAATAATTCGAAAATTGGGCATCCTCACATTGCTCAATTTTCCCCATCTTGGTCAAGCCCCAATGGTTCAAGCATGTGTTCACTTTATCCTTATCTGATTGCATGGTGGTTATATATGTTAGAAATAAAGGGATGTGCTTATTTTTCCATAGACAATATAACAATATTGTTACCCAACCATAGGCACAGAGGCCACCCCCGAGCACCTTAACTTTGACAGACAAAATAATTCTGCTAGCAGGCCAATAGCCAACCAAGGCTAGTGCACCTTTCTCAAAGTGTAGCACACCAAGAAAGAATAACCAAAAACCAAGTAGAAAATCCAAACCATAACCAAGATACCAAGTCCAAACAAAAGACAAAATCCAAGTTGCAGTAGTTGGAGCTGCACTCATTCTCCAAACTTACACACCACTAGTCTTATGCAGTTGTTCACACATTTGACTTACACTTAGTAGATTGTTTTTCATGTCTTTAACTAGTAAAACATTTTCTGCTTTGGCATCCTTTCTTCCAAGCTTAACTGTCCCTTTTCCCATAATTTTGGATGAGCTATCATTCCCAAAAGAAATTGATCCATATCTTTCCTTCTTCAATGTTAGAAACCTATCCATATCACCTTTCATATGCTTTGACCATCCACTGTCAACATACCATCCATGTTTCTTATGTTTAACTTGTAGAGAAAGCATGCATTCTTGAGTGTTGAATTGATCTTGCTTCCTTATCCATATCCTTTGTGGTTCATGTTTGTGATTTTTTATATTTTGTTTTGATTCTCTAGGAGGAATAGTCAATCTACAATATTTTTCCATGTGTCCAAAGTTGTTACACTTGTAGCATTCTACTTCAATGCTCAATTATTCAAATTTGTTATATATTTTTCTCTGTGCTTCATGATATCTTCTTGAATAACCATTTCTTGTGTATCCTTCATAGTTATTTTTGTTCTTGGTGTTGGATCTACAATTCACAGCTTTATGCCAAAAATTATTACATGAATAGCATAAACCAAGAAAAATAGTTTGATACCTAGGGGTGGAATATCTTCTAAATGGTGCTGTTATTCTAAATAATTCTTCTTCTTGGGGTCTCTCCATTGCTATTTGTTGTTGATTTTGAAATTTGGACCGTGTCGGTGGTGCAATGTATCTGTAATATTCTTCTTGGTTCCTCTATCCTTCTCCCTTCTTGGAAGAGCCTTTGATTGCTTCTGTATAGCTTTTCTGTTTTATTGTCTTGGAGCTTGAGCTTGGAGATAAGCTTTTTTCTGTCTAGTTATATCTCAGTCGAGATTTGTCATGGTATGACCTTTGACTGCTAATGATCTCATCCAATACTTTGGTGTTGTTTTTTTTCATGTCCTTGTTCTGAATATCTTTCCTTAGAGTGACTATTTTTTAAGAACCAAATATCAAAATAGCATAAAAAAAGATCAGAATAAGTACTCAACACCTTGAAAAAGAGAGAATTTTAGATAAGAATCCACTTCGAGGGGGCAACCTCATACACCACATAAATTTTCCAATACATGATGATTCCAAATGAAAAGGTCTCCTTGGTATATATAGGATACTAGGAGGTACAATTACAACTAATGGACCCAAGACGACATAAATAAAATAACATTACTAATGTAATATGCCCCAATTAAGGGGTAATGTGCCACTATTTAGGGATTAACATGCCCCTTCCCTTTAGACAAATGGTGTCCACAATGCTTGAGTAGTTTTGGATGATTATGTATGAAAGACTCATCTTTTTAAGTGGAATCTTCAACGGGTAGTTTCCTCCACTTAATGAGATACTTTGAAATGGATCTATTCCTCAGTTGTCGAATTATTGTGTCAGTCATAGCTTCAAGCTCCAACATGATTTTTCCTTCTTCATCAATATTGATGCTTAAAAGCGCAATGATGAATACTATGCTCGCAAATGATTGAAAAGCTTTATTATATATCTATATTAATAATAAACTAGTAGGTGGGACCCCCTTGTAGACTTATGACACTATGGTGAATAAGCAACGCTTCTATTTTGTTTGCTTATGTGATGGTACCAGCACAGTCTTCTACAATTCATGTGCTTCAAATCATGGTTTATAATGTGATAGTGATATATGGATATTTGGTTGATTAAAACATGGCATTGAATGGCTTTGATGATCTCTCACATAATATGTTAAGGCTTCCTTGTGGATGAAATAATTATCATCAATTTTGGTTTTGATATTGCATTAAAATGTCATTAAATGTTTTAAATGATCTTGATAGAGGATAATAATGGATCTCTTTTGAATAAAATAACTATACTTGAATTCTAATGTTATATTATCATGAAAAAGGATGGGTTCTCTAGAGCCTTGCTACTATGGTTATGCGCCTTGTTCGAATTTCATATATGGTTGAACATTGGATTATGTTCCTAGCACATTGTTATTTAAAGAAGTTGTTATTACCAAGGGGTGGAACACTTTGAAAAATTGATATGGCAATGGATATTTGGTTGATTAATTGTTTAGTGCTATGATGAATCAACTTGGCTTGTACTTTGAATTGAATGAGGTTGGAAGGGAGAAGCGACGTGCATTTACTACATGTCACTAAAACTTCCCTCGAGCCTGTCACCCTAGTCATTCTTGCATTTTGGTTTTGGCTCTAGTAGTTGTTGTTGTTCTGCCTTGTTCGGTCATAAAGGAGATATACAATCTTGTTTTTCCTTGTGCAGAATTTTTCCAGGTATGGGTCTTCTTACTCTTCCATCCATGATAGTTACTCTTCCCTTTGAATCATTTTTTGGCTCATGTTGCTCGTGGTATGTGTGATTCTTAAGTTGTTATGATACTTTTGAACTATGTATTGGTGTTTTCATCCTTGGTTTCTCATGGTGGTGGTTCTGGAATGTTGGCACTTAAAAAATAAAATAGTCACACTCTTCTTTCTCTGTGTAATCTTCGCATAGAATTGTTGAATATAATTTACAGTGAAACTTGCTCGGTCATGTCTTGGGTTTTGGGGTATGACCTATCTATGGAAATTGATTATTATGGTTTTACAAAGCTCTGACCTTTGCGAGTACCCAATATATGGATTTTCATAACAGGTATTTGTGTTTAATTTTCCAACGCCATGTTCGTCTCTGTGACTAGTGTACACACGTTTTTGACCCTGTGGGTTTTAATGTGAACTGACGAAAGATTAAAGTGTTTCTTGCCTTGTCTAGGAAAGAACCTGAGCTGTTAGCTTCTTTCTTGTGACCTCACCATTTCCTAGAAAGCATTGCACAGTCTGAACTTAATGCCACCTAGAAGTTGATGGAAGCATTACGCATGCTTTTGGTCAGGCACATGTTTGTTCTTGGACGCTCATATTGCAGTGTTGATTAAAGGGATGGGCTTCATTTTGTTTCGTGATGGAATTGGTTTTCTGTTGTTTTGGAAATCCTTACAACCAAGAGAATTGTTACATATTATTGTTATGTGGTAAATCATGATAGGGCATGAGTTGTCTGTGCTATTCGAAGACCTAACCCTCTGATTGAAATACCAGTTCATACCTTCTACTTGTTGTCTTAAACCCTAGATATTATATTGATATCGTCTTACTCCAGTTCGATGGTTGGTGGGAACATTGTGTGTGCTTGGTTACTTGGGAATGATTTTGTTTCTTTCCTCATTTGGAAATTTCGGAAGAAGTCTGTACCTAATTGTTTATTTGAAGCTTGGGCTCAGAGTATTGAAGGTTATTTGGTTCAAATGTTATGTTGTTTATATAAAAAGACACCTATGTGTGAATTGATTGGGGCTCGAATAAGAGTTACAACATCCAGTTTGATTGCATTGACAATGTTGAAATAAATGATGAATATAGCTGATTGTAAACATTGTGCGTTTTCCTGTTGGTTTTAAAGGATTTAGAATTTGAGTTAATGTATGATTATGGCTCAAAATCTCTTGTGATTTCTCATATTGATTGCAATGTTGTTCACTATGACTGTCATATAATGATTATATGGATGCAAAGACTATTGTAATTAAATAATTATGGGCATAAAGATTAATGTTTGGAAGCCAACAAACAAATTTGTCAAAGAAAGTAACAGTTTAAATTGTTGTTTTGAAAAAGTGAACATTGTTAAACTTTGAAGGTATGAACATAGATATGTTTTGTTTTCATGTTTTGATTTATTTTTAATGTAACAATATCCATATTATTTTCCTTAAATCCTCTCATCTCTAGTAAAAGAAGAGGATTGTCTCCTGAAGTCACTCCCATCGTTGAAATAGGAAGAAGAAATGTTGTTTTATCAACCCAACAAGGTACTCTAAGGATAAATTTGTTTGATTCATCCAGTTCATATTTTTCATCCTTACCCATCATTTACAAAATGGAATCTGTGGGTGGCTCTGGTGGCACTGGAGGTGTTTCTTCATCTCAACCTGCAGGCTCATTAGTAATTGGTATTTTGTATAGCCATCAAGTCCATGTCCAATTTAATACTAATCCCTCCAAGGTCATAAAGAAGTATGGACTTTTTCAATTTGAGGAAGACACTACTACTACCTTGTGGCATGTATCCTCCCCTTTAAACCTAGCACCTACCACTCATTCGCTACCAAAATTTAAAGAACATCTTCCTAGGTTTTTATGAAATAACACAGTCACTGCAAATGAATACTTGGTGGCATTCTCTAATGCCTGTCACAATATAGGAGCTAATGACAATGATACTTGTATGCAACAAGTATCATTGTCATTAGAAACAAGGGAAAGCAACAACATTCTTGAAGGGAAAGAAACAATATATTTTTTCGATCTCCCTCCCAAGATTCTTTCCACTTGGGAAGAGTTAGTTTACTAGTTCAAATCCAATTATGGGCAATCTAAGAGCCCAACCTAACAATTATGGGAATAAAATAACATTTTGTACAAGGACGGTGGGACTATCAAGTCCTTCAACCTTCGTTTCACCAAGTTGTATAATCAAATTCCCAAACTTATTCACCCCCAAAACCAAGCTGCTTTTATGCATTACTGTAATGATCTACCTTCCCCTTATCGGGATAGGATTGAAGAAAAAGATATTGACAATCTTGGTTCTACTCTGCATGCTTGTCTAGAGTATGAAGAACAGTTGGAGAGAACAAGTCTTCCCAAGGGAGATTGAATTAAACAAATGGACATGTCTGCCCTCTTACAACTTGTATAGGATATGAATAATCAGATGATATAATATGAGAGAAAGGTAAATGTCCCTTCACTTACTCTTGGGGCTTCATCTTCTTCTTCACCAACTTTTAGGAATCCCAATGAAAAAAAATTTCATCCCAAATCCATCATGCCTCACAGTTGGAGTAACTTTTGCGAGGAAAATCATGAGGAAAGTACTTGTGAGGTAAAGAAGAGTGCTAGAGATAAAATATTTGGAAAAGGGATTGAAAATACCATTGTTGTTCTAGATTGGGAAGAACTAGAGGATGTCATTATCATAAATACTAGGAACAAATCCTACCCTTCAAAAGGAAAATATGATCCCCCTCGTACTTCTTCTATCCCAATCTCATGTTCGCAAGCTGATATTGAATAAGCTACCAAGACTCCTGACAGTCAAGGAATTCCCTCCCCTCTTACCTCTTCCAAATATAACATTCTCAACCAATTGGCTAATATCAAGGCCGATGCTACTCTTCTGGACATGGCTTCCATCCCTGAGCAACAAAAGCATCTAAAATATTTCATGGAAGGAAAATCTTCCACCATATCCAATCTCTTTGAAGAGGTAAAATAAGAGGATTCTATTATAAATAAAGTAGGTGTAAATAATTTTGGACACCCTGTAAAAAATCCCCCATTTTTCATTTCTGTAAAGATTATGGACAAAATAGCCCATTGTTTCCTAATTGATGGTGGTTCGGGCCCAACCATAATGTTGAAAATTATTATGGAAGAGCTAGGCTTGTCTTGTACCAATGAAAACTCTAGAAGCATGTTCTCATATAATAGTCTACAATAGTCGACTATAGGAGAAACAAAACATGTGACTTTGGTTCTATGCGCACATCCTAAAATCAGGACAACCCTTAATATCCAGGTAATTGACATGCCAATAAGTAATTATTCTATCATCTTAGGAAGAGACTCGCAAGCCTTGACAGGTGGATATATTTCACTTGACATGACACACTTATTTATTCCTTGGAATGGAAACAATATCATAGTCCTAAGGGAAGGAAGAATCTCACCTTACATAGAAAGCATTCCACAACCTAATGTAAACCATGTTGAGGAGGATTTATGGGTGTACTCCATCTTTGAGGATGAGGATGACACTACCATGGAACAAATTGATCTGGAGGATGGTATGTGGTACATGCACTTTGATGGCTCATGCTCTAATGAAGGTAATGGAGATGGCATTATCTTGTACTCACCTATAGGTAAAATTCACAACTTTTCCTATAGGTTAGAATTTGCTTGAACAAACAACGTCACTGAATTTGAAGCATTATTGTTAGGCATTGAAAATGCCCATAATTTAGGTTGTGGACACCTTACAGTTTTTGGGGACTTTGAGTTTTTTGTGAACCTTGTACGTAAAATATATTCTCCTAGCAACAAGTTAACGAAATGCTACACCCAAGTTGTTTGGATGTTTATCTCGAACTTATTATTATTTAACATCACTCATGTTAAAAGGGAATTGAATTCAATGGCTGATAGGTTAGCTGTTTTTGCAGCCTCCCCTACACGACAACTTTTTCCACAAAGGCCTGATTGTACTTTTCAATATTTATATTGTCCTCATATCCCTGACAATGTAGATTCATGGCAGGTCTTCCCTAGTGATGAAATCATTTGTTCTTTCATACAAAATGAACCATATAAGTCCAAAGAGATTATATCCATGGAAAATAACAAAATTTCGAAGGGCTTGAATCCTCCAGAAAGTTCATTTTCATTGAGTGATGTAGGAAACAAAGAAAAACATAAATAAGAGGAGTCAAAAAGGAAAGTGGGTGAAATAATTTCCTTGAACATTGGAACACCTAATTCCCCAAAGAATGTTAACATAGGTGCCCAATGTACCGATGAAGAAAAGTTAAAATTCACTGAGTTACTTCATGAATTTCAAGATGTTTTTGCTTGGTCTTATGAGGATATTCATGGTTTTGATCCTTCTCTTACACAACATGCCATTCCGATCAAGGAGGGTGTAAAACTAGCTAAGAAAAAACAAAGACCCATTAACCCTGCACTTGAAGCTACTATTAGGAGGGAGTTGGAAAAACTCTTGAAAGTTGGGATAATTTTTCCTGTTAAGTATTTTGAGTGGGTTTCAATTTGGTTCCCATTTGGAAAACAACCAGTTAGATCTGACTGTGCATTGATTTCCATGCATTGAACATAGAAAGCGTAAAAGACCATTTTCCATTCCCTAATATGGAAATGATTTTGAAACAAGTTGCAAGGTCACAAATGATGTCCTTACTTGAGGGTTTTTCTGGTTATAATCAAATCAAGGTAAAAAGGATTGATAAATACAAAAATACTTTCATTACATGTTGGGGCACATTGGCTTATGAACACATGGCTTTTGGTTTATCTAATGCAGGTGCCACCTTCCAAAGAGCTATGTAGATAACCTTTGACGATCTAATTGGTAAGATTATTCATATTTATCTTGATGAATTTATTGCATATTCAAAGAACCGATTGGATCATTTTGGTCATCTTAGAAAATTTCCCATGTGATGCAGAAAGTTCGACATTTCTTTAAATCCTTCTAAGTCTATCTTCGACGTTACCAAGGGAAATCTACTTGGACACACACACACACACACNATATTTTTTTTCGGGTATAAGCATAGATCCTAAAAGGATCGCTGCTATTCTAAACCTTCCTACTCCCACTTCCAAAAAGGAGGTTCAATCCTTTATGGCCATTATCAACTTTGTCCGTAGATTTGTTCCTTATTTTTTTGTAATGGTCAAACCAATTCACAATCTTTCAAGAAAGATCACCCCTTTTCTTGGACTGAAGACATTGAGAATTATTTCGTAAGGATTAATAAGACAATCGGTTCTGCACCAATTTTGGTGAAACTGGACTTTGAGAAGGAATTTATTATATACACTAATGCTACAAAAGAAGTAGTTTCTGCTATTCTTGTACAATGTGATGACCAAAATAACGAAAAACCATTATCTTACATGACTCAAAGCTTATCAGATGATCAATTTAAATATTCTTGTATCGAAAAACATGTTTTCTCTCTTGTTAAAGTTGTGGAGAAATTTTTCCACTTTATCCAAGGTAAGCACACACTGGTAAAAGTCCCTTTTCTTTCTTTCAAGTTTTTGCTTTCATAGACTTGTCTTTTAGGGAATCTTGCACATTGGCTTGCCAAGATCCAGGAGAATGATTTAACCATCATGACTTTGAAAACAATTAAGGGATGAGACATAGCCCTTCACTTGGCTCAACATGCTGAAGCAAGTGAAGAAATTGATGAACAAGATAATCCTCTTTTAGCACTAAACCCTTCCTATAGTTGAACATCCCTGGTATAAAAATCTGGTATATTACTTGAAAAATTAGAAATGTCAAGATAACTTAGATACTCATCAAAGGAGATGACCTTACTGAATCTTCTAGATATGTTATCTTAGGAGACTTCTTATTCAAGAGATTTGTCGATGGTATATTACTTTGGTGTGTGAATAATGAGGAAGCACATAAAATTTTACAAGAAACCCATGGATCTTCAGATTTTGTTATTCATGTGGGTGGCCACTTTTCTGCTAAAACTACTTGTTTTAAAATCATCAGAAAAGGGTATTATTGGCCTTCAATTTTTTGATATTCTTATAACTTTTCAATATCTTGTGATAAGTGCCAAAAATTAGTTGGGAAAGAACGTCTTTCTGCCATGCATGTGCAACCCGTCCTCCCTAATTTTCCTTTTTCAAAATGGGGTCTGGACTTTATCGGTCCTATTAATTCTCCATCTTTGACATGGTAGGTTTTTATCTTGACAACCACATATTACTTCACGAAGTGAACTGAAGTTGTCCCACTTAAACATTCACAGGATGAACAAGTTATTTCTTTCCTTGAAACTAATATTTTCTCTAGATTTGGCATTCCTTTAGAAATGATTACAGACAATGGTCTTGCTTTCATTTTTGCTAAGCTGACTCAATTTCTAGTTAAGTTGGGAGTCAAACATTTTACCTCGTCATCTTGTTACCATCAAGGAAATGGGCAAGCCAAGTCTACTAACAAATATATGGTTAGGATCATCAAGAGGCTCATTGAAGATAAGCCTCGCTAATGGCACACCCTCCTCACTTACGCGCTTTGGGAAGATCATACTATTACCAAGGTAAGCACAGGTTGCACTCCCTTTCAACTTGTTTATGGTCAAGAAGATTCTTACTGAGTTGAAACTTTCTTCCCTACAGATAATGCTACAGATTGAAGAATTAAATTATTTTAATGTCCTTCAAAGGATAAATGCACTATTAGCTTTAGAGGAACAAAGGATGCTTGCCTTGGATAACACAAAGAGAAGACAGCAAACCGTAAAGAAATATTTCAATAAAAGCGCAAAAGTTGTTAGATTTAAGGTAAATGAGAAAGTGTTGATTTGGGATTCAACCCATGCTGATAGAGGAAGACATTCAAAGTTTCAAAAATTATGGCTGGGTCCTTTTAAAATCACTTTTTTCCTGGGCGCCAATTCTTATCTTCTAAAGGATTTGGAAGAGAGATTATTTTCCTATAGTACCAATGGTTCCCACTTGAAAAACTATGTGGAGCCAGTTTGAGAGTTAAAACATTGCATGAAGGTTGCTTCTGTGTTATAATTTTTTGTTTCATTGCTTTGATTTCGCTTTGTTGTTTTTATTTTTCTACTGTTTCATTTATGTTTATTTTTCTTTTATTAATTTCTTTTCTTTTCAAAAATAAAATCTGGATCAGTTTTTCTACAACAATGTTATTCTGTAAGTATTGTTAATCAATAACAATAAGGTTACATAGTTGTTACGATGTCCCCCTTTTAGAAATCACTAAAATTGCTTTCTTCTTATAGTAATGTTGTTAGATAGATAATTGGATTTTCATCACTACTTTATGTCTTCCCTTTCTTCCCTCCACCCTGAGATTCAAAAAGAGCACACCAAATTTTTTTCTCCTTTAAGAAATAAATGCTTCTGCTATGACCAATCGAATGTTATGCATACAAGAATAAACCCCTTATATGTAACACTTTCCATGAGCTATTCCCAAAGTCCTAGATCAGTATTTCCCTTAAACCACCTCACTTCCCCCTATTATCATTCTGGTAAATATTTTCTTTGATCTACAATTCACCTGGTCTACAAAGCCAGACATTCTGAGTTCTTAATTTGTTGCAAACACATTTCCTTGTGGATTCGTGAGTTTTTTTACTCTTAAAAGAACAACGATGAATACTATGCTCACAAATGATTGACAAGCTTTATTATATATCTATATTAATAATAAACTAGTAAGTGGGACCCCCTTGCAGACTTATGACACTATGGTGAATAAGAAGTGCTTCTATTTTGTTTGCTTATGTGATGGTACCAGCACAATCTTCTACAATTCATGTGTTTCAAATCATGGTTTAGAATGTGATAGTGATATATGGATATTTGGTTGATTAAAATATGGCACTGAATGGCTTTGATGATCTCTTATAGTATATGTTAAGGCTTCCATGTGGATGAAATAATTATCATCAATTTTAGTTTTGATATTGAATTAAACATGGCATTAAATGGTCTAAATGATCTTGATAGAGGATAATAATGGAGCTCTTATGAATAAAAGAACTATACTTGAGTTCTAATGTTACATTATCATGACAAATGATGGTTTCTCTAGACCCTTGCTACTATGGTTATGCTCCCTGTTTGAATTTCATATATGGTTGCACATTGGGTTATGTTCCTAGCACATTGTTATTTAAAGAATTTTTTATTACCAAGGGGTGGAACACTATGTAAAAGTGATATGGCAATAAATATTTGGTTGATTAATTGTTTAGTGCTATGGTGAATCGGATTGACTCATACTTTGAATTGAATGAGGTTGGAAGGGA
>SNQJ01S0034516.1:61567-90419 GCA_010110895.2 Picea sitchensis
ATAGCTATCTTCCCCGGCAACGACGCCAAAATGTTGGTCACTATAATTGCTTAATTAATTTTAAACAACTAAGTGAAACATAAATTATCAAGCCAGGGAAGTCTTTTATTTCAAATATAACCACGCACTATATATGCTCAATTCCAAAAGCAGCTTAGTGTTGTAGTAATGAAACTTATACTAGTCTTGCTTGCTCAAATAAACTGAAGTTCTGTATTAAATCACAGGAAAGTAACTTCCCTATTGCAAACCTTTAAAGATCAATTTAAGAATCCTGGATTACATTTAAAACAATACTTGCAATGGGAAAGAACAACTAGTCTGCAATCAGAGAACATGACCCTTACTCTCAACAGAGACTTCAACATTAACACTCTTTCATGAAAATAACAATGCAGAAAACAATTAACTCTAATTGACAGAAAACAAAGTCACCTAGTTCCTTTCTTTCTAAGCAGGAGCCTTGAGCCTTAATTCTGTTAGCACACTTGTGAGGTTGAGGTTTACAGAGAACAGAGCAGTCTGATCCCTTCCTTTCTGAGCAGGGATTACTAACCCAGTTCTGGCTAGCATTAATGAAGATCTACAGAAAACAGGGTATTTTGGTTCCTTCCTTTCTGAGTAGGGACCCTTAACCCTATCCCTGGCTAACACACTTGCAGGGGGAAATGAAATCTACAGAGGACAAGGTGTTGTGATTCCTTCCTGTCTGAGTAGGAACCTTTTAACCAATTCTCTGGCTAGCACACTTGTTGAAGGAAATGGAACCTACAGAGGTCGAGGTGTTGTGATTCCTTCCTATCTGAGCAGGAACCTCTTAACCGAACCTCTATCTAGCACACAACAGGAAATGAAATCTACAGAGGGCAAGGTGTTGTGATTCCTTCCTGTCTGAGTAGGAACCCTTTTACCAAACCTCTGACTAGCACACTTGCAGCAGTAAACAAATCCTACAGAGGGTATGATGTTCTAATTCCTTTCTGTCTGAGCAGGAACCTTTAATCAAATCTCTGCTAGCTTAAAATCATCACACAAGGTTGCTGATAAAAGAATCACAAATTCCATTCAATAAACTAAGACAGAGACAGTAGTGTTTCAGCAAAGCGAAATTCATAAAACAGTGTTTCAGCACACGACAATAAACAAAGCATGGACACAAATTATACTAACACACTTCTAACTAATGGGTGAATCTTGTGATGAAGGTGGGCCCTCCCTTCTCACAAGATTCCCCTGGAACAGGAAAGCTTAGAGACGAATAATCAAAGCAGTATTATATTCATCTATCGAAATATCACATTACAAATTGAAAGAATAGAATACGTCCCGCTTCTCTGGAGTTGCTTCAATACTAAAAACTTGGATCCCTCGAATGGTGATTTCCTCTGATTTAAAGAGGAAATCCCTTCGATACAATCATTATAATGCATCTTAGTCCAATCCTAGATCGAATCTTCTTTCTAAATTAGCATAGGATGTCCTGATTTCACGCAACCGAATGCTGAATGAGGTATTGTTGTTATGGCTGGTGTGACAGCTTCTTCTCATCGTTGTTGATGCTGTTTCAGCCACGTGATTACGTTCTGACTGTTGACTTCTGGCTGTGACGACTTCCTTGTGTTTCGGCATCGTCGGTTCTGGCAGTTTCTTCTGTGTTTCAACATCTGCAACTCTGGACTGTGTGATAGCTCGTGTTTCAGCATCTTGCGGCCTCAGACTGTGTAGCAGCTCCGTGTCTCAGCATCTGTGGCCTCGGACTGTGTAGCAGCTCCGTGTTTCAGCATCTGTGACCTCGGACTGTGTAGCAGTTCCGTGTTTCAGCATCGGTTTTGTGTTTCAGCAATAGGCCTTGAATGCTAATCTGCAGTTATGGACACTTATGCACTTCTAATCAGTAGTTAAGTACGAGAGTGGTGTAAAATATTATGCAAAATAGATTAAGCATATAGTAATGAGAAAGGACGTTGTATACCTTTGAGATGATCAGACAAAGTGATAGTATCAGTTCAAATATAGGTGATCAAGGGTATAATAATGGCAAAAAGTATAAGCAAAAAGGTGCATAGTGTGGTCCTAACAATAGGGTCTTCAATCCTTCTTGCATTCTTTCAACTTTTATGGCTAATTATTTATGTTCCTTTTG
This sequence comes from Picea sitchensis, assembly GCA_010110895.2. Classification (NCBI taxonomy): domain Eukaryota; kingdom Viridiplantae; phylum Streptophyta; class Pinopsida; order Pinales; family Pinaceae; genus Picea; species Picea sitchensis. The sequence continues at coordinate 63,711 of SNQJ01S0034516.1, forward strand.
CATTTTTACTTTGTTCTGTTACTTCAACTTATCCTCTCATTCTCCTATTAGTCGGTCTATTTTTATAGCTATGAAATCCATCAGTTCTTTCTTTTTCTTTTCTGTGGCTTCTTCCTCTACTTTACTTCTGATTTGATCTTTCTCAATCCAAGCTAGCAAAAGTGGTAAGGGGGCATTGTCCCCAACAAACTTAATGACTTCAAATTCCTCTTTAGTATATGTTCCATGAACAATAATAGGTACATTAGTAACTCTTCCACATAGGGTTATAATCTTACCCTTAAACAAGCCTATCCTTCCCAATGAAGGTATCACAGTGGGATTTCCCAAAATTTCCCAAGTTTCTTCTGTCATAACATTCACTTGTTTTTCTTCATCTAAGACACAATCTATGTCGAAGTCTTCTATTCTTGAACTTATGTGTTGTTTTACTTTCAGGATCTCTGGTAAACTGACATCTTTGTGAATATCCATCATTTCTTTCAGCTGTACTAATGTAGTCTGAACTTCCTCTGATTCGTTTTCTTTATGAATTTATAACATGCCCTTAGTTTCTTGAATTTCTCCATAGTTTTCTTGTCTCATGTTCATCCGTTCAACTTTAGCAATCATATTTGGACAATCCTCAACCTCATGACCAACAATCTTACAACAAAGACAAATAGGACTTGTACCGGGGCATTCCTTCTTGGTCTTCTACAATTCTAGCACAATGTCAATCCTCTTTTTCTTCTAAACGTTCCCCAACCTCTTCTGTACTGTGCTCTAGGATCACAGTGTTGGACCTGCAATCTACAAAAAAACATTCTAGGTTCCTCCATCCACTTATTATTCCAAAAACTCTTTCTATGCATAGGAATAACATATCTTTCTTCATTTCCATTAAATTTACTCAAATTATCTCTTTCTTTCAACTATGCCCTAGCCTTCAGACTAGGATAGAATCTATTAAACATACTTAAATTCATTCTTTCATTTTTTTTTACTTATCTTACTCTTATCAAAGCACAAAGATTTACTTCTTTTCTTTATATTAGATTTCTTTCTTAGCACAAAGATTTGCAAATCAAGTAGAGTACTTCACACTTCAGCAACAGATCTACGCACATAGATTCTCTTTTCTTTACTTCAGTTCCTAGCAATCACATTTTCAGGTCTCGACAACGGAACCATTTGTTGGCACAGGGGAAGACCCAGGGTTCAACACTTAACATAGCACCAACAAAACCCTAACTACTGGCCCTTTCGGCAACACCTGTGAAGCAGATGAAGTCTCACCCGAGGTAGAATTAGGGGGGGTTACAAGACACAGGTGTCTGTAACCAAGCTGGGACACAGATCTGTGATAATAACTCTTCACATAATCATGTATTAACACTTAGGGTTAACATGCATTAGTTCATTAGTTTTATTAACATCTCAGCACATATCTAAGATAGATCTAGCGTAGTAACAACAAAGATTAAGCACATAGCATTATAAGTTAGATCTGACACCCATTCGTCCTTAACACGTGTACAACATTAAGAAACAACAAATCTATCTATCATACATAATAATCAGGGCATTAAGAAAATAAATAACACAGCACAAAGCACACAAAATACACAAGATATACGTGGTTCACCCCAGTGTGGGAATGCATCCACCAATCGCTTCGCCTTCTTTATTATTTGTCAATCTCTTACATTCAGTTACTCCTGTGCACTAAGCCACAAAGCCGAGCTTCACACCAAACAAGATATCTATGCACTGAGCACCTGATCCTCCTTCCAAAAATAGGTCAAGGCACCCAACCAACTCTCTATGGAACACAAATCCTTAACACATACACATTCTTTTGCACTACTTGCACTTAGCTACAAGAACTTCTCTTCTTCACTTGGCTTTTCTACTTCTACCATACATTCTTACTTATTTATACTTTTACAATCCCTTACAATAATGCCTAATCATGGGTAAACCCCATGGGCCAACATCCCATAATCCCATTACAAAACCCTAGAGGACCCCTTACTGGGTCCACATAGTCCGCAAAATCAATGAGATCTATGATCTCAGCTCCGCCTAGGCGCTCCATCTTTGACCATTGTGTAAAAGTTCAAAAGTGGGTCAACTCTGAACAAGGTTTCCTCAAAACTTGGTCGAGGGCCAACAAGACCCAAGCCGACATAAACAAAATAACACTACTAATGTAATATGCCCCAATTAAGGGGTAATGTGCCATTATTTAGGGCTTAACACTATTTCTTCTTCCCACATACGATCATCCTGTCCTTTTCATCTAACTGACCTCTGAGTGCCTCTTTGAATCTTTTGTCTTCTTCTACTTGGATTTTTAACTTCACAATCATCTTCTCAACTTCCTCGAAATTGGAGTTCTGAGATCCCTCTTTTCTTTTAGTTATTCCTTGAGTGACTTGATTTTATTTCTTTAAATCCTTATCTCATTTAATGCATTGATTAATTCTTCTCTAAGATCAAATTCTCCTTCTTCCTCAGAATATTCTTCAGAATCTTCTACTGCCATAAAGAGTACTCTTTATGTATCGTTGTCATTGTCTTCTTCCTCATCTGATGATGAACTGTCTTCCTTGGTACAAATACTTTTCTTGAAAATTTTCTTTTTGTTTCTTTTATTCTTTTGATTATTCTTTTTCTTTTTATGATCTTATTCTTCATCACTTTCCTTATTCTTATGAGATCATTTAGAATCAAAATGACCAACACCACCACAATTAAAACATTTCAATGGAAGCATACCTTTATATTTGTCGATTCCTCTTTTCAATTTTCTGATGAAGTTTTCCATTTCTTCATTGTCTTCTGAATCATCGTTGCAGCTACAATCTAACTTTGAATTTTGCTTTCTCTTTTTCTTTGTCTTCTTTGATGATTTGAATGTTGCATCCTTTATGACTAGGTTCTCCTATTCCATTCTTATTTCATAGTCCGTGACTATCCCATGTAGCTCATCCATGCTCAAGGTGTCTAGATCTATTATTTATTTTAAAGCTAAAATATTTGGATCAAATCTCATAGGTAGATATGTTAGTACCTTTTGAACAATGATTGGTTCCTTCATCTCTTTTCCCATACCTTTAATAGTATTCACTACTTCATCAACTCATATAAAGTATGCTGCAATGTCTTCATCTTATTTCATTTTCAATTGTTCAAACTTAGTTCTAAAGGTTTGGAGTTTAGATCCCTTAACTTTAGCATCTCCTTCATAAATCTTTTGAATCTTCCCCTAGAGATATTGTGTAGAATCACAATGAATAACTTTAACAAATACTAAATTAGAAAGATTGTTCAAAATAGTACCTTTAGCCTTTGAATTATTTTCTTCAAGTTTCTTTCCATCATTGTTTGTTGGGGGAGTGGCTAGTGCTTTGTATCCATCCACTACTTCTCGCCATAGATCAAATCCATGTGCTTGTAAAAATGTTTTCATCCTTATACTCCATAATCCATAATTTTGACCATCAAACATTGGTGTTCCAATATTAGTGTATTCCATGATCTTCCAGTGGTTAAACTACTTGAAGGACATGCTATACTACCAATTGTTGGAATACTGAGAGGGGAGGGTGAATCAGTATTAGAACTTTTAATGATTTTTAACCACAATGTGTATTGTTTACTTTATGAGAATATTACCAATAACATTCAATATGAGCAGTATACATAAATAATAAACAATAAGAAACCACACATAAACACAGTACACCAATATTTTACGTGGAAACCCAATGCAGGAGAAAACTACAGAATGATTTTCTTATATTCTCAAAGAATTACATTGATAGGAAGCATCAACTTCCTTGCTTTCCAGCTACAACTGGAATGAGGATACAAACCCCTAGTTTTTCAGGATCCAACCTGAAGAAAGCTACAAATCCTTGATTCTCTGGCTCCAACTAGAAGGAGGCTACAACCCCCTATGTTCTCCGGCTACAACTAGAAGGTCTCTACAACCACCTATCCTTGCCTAGTCCAACCACCTTGAAATATAAGTTCCAAATAACTGATACTGCTACTGTCACTATGTCAATGTGAAATCTCTCTCTATAAAACCTATCACATAACCCTGTACCAACAACCTATAACAACTTGTACCAACCTGTACCAACAACCTCTCACAATAATCTCCTCAACCAATCATATTTGATCATATAGATCTCATACCCAATGTCACAAGTGTATAGCTGAAACCATGTAAAAATATGTATCTCTAATCATGTGCCATACATACACAATCATAAACCAAGTGTAATGAAATCTCACATCAACCAAGCATCAAACCCTCACTTTTATGAAGCCCCAATTATGGTGCAGACCTCCTGCCCTTAGGCCGAGATCCGCGCAAGATCTTCTCTAAACCACAACAAGGTTTAACTGAACTCCTTGTTTAATCCCACAAAGGATTTCGGGTCTCGCGAGTTGGGCACTTCGAATACAATGCCACAACCCTTGGAAATAGCCGAAACGTGAAATTGTGAATGGGCTTAAGGTGTAAGCCCCCTCTTCAACCCCTTTTCCAATATGACCACAACCAAGCCTTAACGCAAGCACCTTTTGCAACTCGTGACTTCATGATTTGGAGCGCCAAACTCTTGTGCTCTTCCCTTGTGAATCCCCGAAATGCGATATGTCAACGAAGGTTGACTCCACCCAAAGCGATGGGTGCATGCCACCTGTCACCTTTGTTTTCTCCATTTACGGAGTGGGTCCTTGCCACTTGTTCGCACGAATCTTCGGCTTTCGCAACTTGAGATAACAATGAACAGTCGTTCCTCTCCCTCTACAAATCCCCGACTTTGAAATCGTGCCTTCGATGAGATCAATGACTGTGTGCCTCCCTTGATCCAATGACCCTCATTGTATCATGATTTTTCCAATAAAAAATCCACAACACTCGACCCAAACCACTGGTCACTCCATTCCCCAAACTCCAATATGCGGATTCACATATGATATCAACAACCCTCATTGATTCATATCTAACAATCACTATCCTTCCTGAGCTTAAGAGTGTTGAAAGACACTCGGTCTTAATCCTTCCATTGTTCCACAAGATCCAACGACTCATGGAACTTTGGCACTTCCTCTTGAAGTGATTCCACCATCCGATTCAACTTCTTAAGGACTTCTGGCCAAATGACTTGGCATCCTCCCTCCTGAACTTGACTTTTGTGAGATGATTTCGACCTTCGCCTCCCTTTGAACACTTCAAAGGTTCTGTCCCTTCTGAGATTTCACTTGCGAACTCAAGGCTTCCAAAAGGGTCCCTGCACGTACTCCTTGCGGCAATTTTCAAATAAACTCTGGTTATTTGGGTCTTCGAATCTGTGCACCTCTTGCAACAACAGTCTCTCAATCTCCCTCTTGATTTGGTAAAATCCTAGACCTCACCCAGGATGCGCACACCTTGCATGGCTCTGAGCTAACCTTCCACTTCGGCCTGTAAAAACACAATTTGAATCTCCTCTGAGAGTTCTGAGATGAAACTCATAGCATGGTCGACACACTCCTTGAAGACCCTCCTCTGCACTCTTTTCAGGAGTTCTCAGAAAAAGAAACAATTGAAACTCATTCTCCCCTTATCCAGAATTCAAACATTCAACATAGAATTCTAGAGCACACACACACAGATTTCATTGAAATAAAATTCACACAGAGAATATAAACTAGCTTGCAACATATCGTTCAACAGGTGGTTCCAACAAGCATAACAAACACATAGATTGGAATCAAAGATTTCTTCTATTAATTCCAGTGCTCCTCTACATGGTAAATAACAACAACTAGAATGCATAAAATTCTCTATTCTCTTCTGCAGTTCTACAACTTACAAAATTCTGAATAATAATGAGTTATTTTCAAGACACAAGGCGAGGGTTTCTATCATCTATTTTCCCTTCTATGCTCCTAAACTATCTAATCTATTAAATTAAATCTACCTACTTGCATTAAACAAACTTAAATTCCTATTGCATCCGCGGATAGGAACATACACTCCAAAATCAATTTGGATCTTCAGATATAAATGCAATTGCACTTTCCTCCTGTCCATTACATTAATGCTTCAGATTTTAAATTTCAAAACACTTTCACAAAAACATGTTCAAATTACATCTGCACGTCCAACTGTGTCTTTGGCTAGGCGCGTGCTTTGGCTCTCTATGATGCTCCTGCATCATACTCCCTCGCTTGAAGATTTTCATGAACTCTTCTTCATGGGTTCCTTCATTGTTTGTCCATGCTTTTGAATTGCTACTTCATCCTCCCAAATGGCACATTCAACTGGATGTCCTTTCCACTCGACCAAGTATTCAAAATACTCTTTTCTCCTGATCTTTCTGCTAATCGTCTTTTCAATTATGCTTTCCATCTGTGGCTTTTCAGCTATGGGAATTTGTTTCATCCATGGAATTTCTTCATGTTCACCCTTCGCTCCTGTTTCTTCAGCTCTGTAAGGGTACAAATCCACGACATTGAATATTGGTGAGATTTCGACCCCATCGGATAATTCAATCTCATACGCGTTTGCCCCAAATTTTCTTATGACCTTGCACGGTCCAATTTTCTTCATCTTCAGCTTGGTGTATGTTCCCCTTGGGAACCTTTCCTTCCTCAAATGCACAAGAATCAAATCAGCAACTTCAAATTGAATTTCTTGCCTGTGTTGATCTGCTCTACGCTTGTACTCTTGACTTGAACTCTACAATTGCTCTTTGATTATGCTATGAAGCTCCTTCATTCCTTCTGCAAAGTTCTCTGCACTAGCACTCCTAAATTTAGCTTGTTCTAAATCTTTCAATTCAGAGACTCCCCTTGGGTGCATTCCATATACAATTTGGAATGGAATCTACCCTGTGCTTCTATTGAGTGAATCATTGTAAGTGAATTCCGCCTGTGGTAGAATGTGATCCCATTAATTGTGGTGTTCAGTCACTAAGCTCCTTAACAAATCTCCCAAGATCTTGTTCAGAACCTCTGTTTGTCCATCCGTCTGAGGATGATACGCTAAGATAAAAGACAATTTTGTCCCCATATTCTTCCATAAGGTCCTCCCAAAATGTCCTACGAACTTGGTATCTCGATCAGAAATGATACTCCTTGGCAAGCCGCGAAGTCTAATGACTTCCTTGAAAAACAGGTTCGCAATATGAGTTGCGTCACTGGTTTTATGGCATGGTATGAAATGTGCCATCTTTGAAAATCTGTCTACCACTACAAAGATTGAATCATATCCCCTCTGTGTCCTTGGAATTCCTAATATGAAATCCATGCTCACTGCATCCCACGACCTTTCGGGTATGGGTAATGGCTGATATAACCCTGAGTTCTGCCTTTTTCCCTTTGTGTGCTGACAAATTCTGCATCTGTCCACAAATTTATTCACATCTTTCCTCATCCCTGGCCAGTAATATGAGCCATTCAACTTTGAGAACATTTTGTCATGGTCGAAGTGTCCGACCAATCCTCTGTTGTGCTTTTCCTTCATCAAATTCTTCCTCATGGAGCACTTCAGAATACATAGTTGATTTCCCCTGAACAATAGTCCATCCTAGATCATGTACTCTGTCCATTGGATTTTGTCCTTGAGAATTAGATTCTCAGACACCTCATATGCCTCTTTGAAATTTGGATCATCCTCATACATTTCTTTGAGGTTATCAAAACCCAAAGTCTTAACTCTAAATTCCTGCATAAGCAAACATTTCCTGCTCAAAGCGTCAACAACTTTGTTAGCAGTTCCAGAAATATGCTTAATCACAAAAGTAAAATTATGCATGTTTTCAACCCATTTGGCATGTTTTTGGTTCAACTTCTCATGTCGAGTCACAAATTGCAAAGCGTGATTATCGCTATACAAAATGAACTCTTTTGGAACCAAATAGTGCCTCCATTTCTTCAGCGCTTGTATGACTGCGTAGAATTCTTTGTCATACGTGGAGTACTTAATATTTGCTTCATTCAGTTTTTCACTGAAATATGTGACCGACATGTTGTCTTTTCTTAAGACCGCTCCAATGGAAAATCCACTCGCGTCACACCTGGCCTAGAATGTCTTGCTGAAATATGGAAAAACCAGAATTGGTTGCTAAGTGATCTTCTTCTTCAGTAGGTTGAATCTCTTCTCCGCTTCTTCCGTCCAGTGAAAAGATTTATGTCTTTTCTTCACCGTATCCATCATCGATGCGCTAATTCCACTGAAGTTTCGGATGAATTTCCTGTAGAATCTAGCCAAACCATGAATGCTTCGAACTTCAAACACGCTCTTCGGTGATGGCCAATCCTTAATTGCCTTTATCTTTTCCGGATCCATTTTCAATTCATTTGCAGAGATACAAAACCCAAATAAATTAGTTTTGTCCTCATAAATGATGATTACTTCATGTTGATCAACAATTTCTCTTGTTGTAACCTTCTCATCATTGCAGCTAAATGCTTCAAATGCTCTGCTTCAGTTTTGTTGAAAATTAATATATCATCAAGATATACAATGACAAATTTCCCAATGAAATCCTTCAGGACTTCGTTCATCAACCTCATGAAAGTACTGGGTGCATTCATCAAGCCAAATGGCATGACAATCCATTCATACATCCCTTCATTCATATTGAATGTTGTCTTCCATTCATCACCTTCTCTCATTCTAATCTGATGATATCCTCTTTTCAAATCAATCTTTGAAAACAACTTTGCTCCACTCAAGCAATTCATCAAGTCATCCATCCTTGGCAATGGGAACCTGTACCTGATGGTAATTTTGTTGATTTCCCTTGAGTCTGTACACATTCTCCATCCACCGTCCTTCCTTGGGCTGAGCACTGTTGGAACAACGCATGGACTCAAGCTCTCCCGAACCAATCCTTTATCCATTAAGTCCTGGACTTGTCTCTTAAATTCTTCATTCTCTTGCGGTGTCAACCTATAAGCTGCTTTGTTTGACAAACTGGATCCAAGTATAAGATTGATATGATGGCTTATACTCCTGCTAGGTGGCAACGAACAAGGTAGTTCATCCACTACTATATCAACAAATTCTTCTAGCAACTTCTAGATTTCTTCCGATAAATCATCTATCCTAGTGATGTTCAAAACAATTCTGGGCTTCCTAACCAAAATGAATTGTGTGTCTTCCTTCTTCTTGAATTCCTTAAGAAGTTCCTTCCCACTCATGAGAAGTACATTTTTTCTCATCTATGTTTTCACTTCTTTATCCTTGATTGGCAGCAACATGTGCATCCTACCATTTTTCTCCAGAGTGTACGTGTTCTTTCTCCCATCATGCACCACATTTCTATCATATTGCCATGGTCTACCCAAAAATAGATGACAAAAATCCATGGGAATGACATCACATAATATCTCATCTTTATATCCTCCTATTTTAAGTTCAACTAAACATTGTTTAGTGACATTTACCTAATTTCCTTTTTGTAGCAACAAAATTTTGTATGGGCTTGGATGCGCAACAGTCTCTACCTCCATCTTTTTTACCATTTCCGTGGATAAAAGGTTATATGTGCTACCGATGTCCACTATGACCTTGCATACCCTGTCTTTGGTTTTGCAAGTAGTCCGAAACAGACTGTTTCTTTGGGCTGGGTTCTCTGGATCCTTCTCCGGTTTCAAGAGAACTTTCTGCATCATCAAAGATATTCCACCCTCAGCATCCTCTGCCTCAACATTCCATCCTTGAGCTTTAAAAATGTGAGTTTCACCACCATCTTTCTTCATATTTGGACACTCATAGAATTTATGTCCGATTTTTCTACAAACAAAGCATTTCACTTCACCTCCTCTGCCTCTTCCTCTTCCTCTGGCTCAAGGTAAAGTATTTCTATCATCATACTACCTCCCCTATGAGCTTCCTCCTCTCTCAGATTGAGTTTGAGGTTTCTTCCCCTCTTCTTTAGGCTTCTGAGTTATGTCCTGGGCAATTGTCTTGCCTCTGCTTTGACTTCTACCTTGGCCTCTTTGACCTTGCTTTCGGCTCAACTTCTCTTCAACTTTTAGAGCCATATGATAAGCATATTCTACGATTTGGATGGTCATCGTTCTCATCTCATCCTAAATGTCATGTCATAGACCATTCATATACCTAGAAAATTTCTCATCATCGCTTTCCCAATGACCTTCTCTGATGTTTATTCTATAGAACTCTTTAATGTATTCTTTCACTGACATCAACTTTTGTCTCAAATTCTGCATCCTTTGAAACAAATTTATTTGATAATCCCTGGGTATAAACTTGGCTTTCATTTTTGCAACCATTCTATCCCAACTCTTGATTTTCTACTTTCCCTTGCAACGTCTGTCAGCCTGCAGTTCATCCCACCACAGTGTTCCATGCTCTTTAAGTCTAGTAATGGCATGTTTGACTTTCTTGTCTTCCTCGACATCCTCATAGTCAAAGTGTTTGTCTAGAGCTCTAATCTAGTCTAGAAGATCTTCAACGTCTAGGTTTCCTTTATACATTGGAATGTCCATTTTTTCCCTAGCACCTATCCTTGCAATAGACCTGAATAGGTGTTCTTCTGTAACATCTTTGACTACAACTTCTTCTCCTTCATTTTCAACTTCATTTTCACTTTCATCTTTGCAAATATCCCCAACATCAACTGTTCACCTTTGTGTTGTCTCCATAGCATCAAGTTTGTCACGTAATTCACGCATTTCTCTTTCCATTACTGGATCAGGTATGGGCCTTTCTCTTCTTCTCGGCGGCATGGTTGTAAAATTCCTCTTTTCTCTCTATTGTAGAAAGCAGAGAATTTGTTTTGTGCTCTAATACCACAAATGGTGAAGACCTCCTACCCTCAGGATGAGATCCACGCATAATCCTCTCTAAACCACGACAAGGGTTAACTGAACTCCTTGTTTAAGCCCGCAAATGATTTTGGGTCTCGCGAGTTGGGCACTTCAAATACAATGCCACAGCCCTTGGAAATAGTCAAAACATGAAATTTTGAATGGGATTAAGGTGTAATCCCCCTCTCCATCCCCTTTTCCAATATGACCACAACCAAGCCTTAACACAAGCACCTTAGACAACTCGCGACTTCGCGATTGGAGCGCTAAACTCTTGTGCTCTTCCCTTGCGAATCCCTGAAATGTGATATGTCAACGAAGGTTGACTCCACCCAAAGTGATGAGCGCATGCCACCTGTCACCTCTGTTTTCAACGCTTACGGAGTGGGTCCTTGCCACATGTTCGCACGAATCTTCGGCTTTTGCAACTTGAGAGAAAAATGAACAACCGTTCCTCTCCCTCTACAAATCCTCGACTCTAAAATCATGCCTTTGACGAGATCAAAGGCTATGTGCCTCCATCTATCTAAAAACCCTCACTGTATCAGGATTTTTCCAATTGGAAATCCACAACACTTGACCCAAACCACTGGTCACTCCATTCCCCGAACTCTGATACACGAATTCACATACGAGATCAACGACCCTCGTTGATCTGGATCTAACAGTCACTATCCTTCCCGAGCTTAAGAGTGTTGAAAGACACTCGGTATTAATCCTTCTGTTGTTCCACAAGATCCAATGGCTCACAGAACTTTGGCAGTTCCTCTTGAAACGATTCCACCGTTTGATTCAACTTCTCAAGGACTTCTGGCCAAATGACTTGGCATCCTCCCTCCTGAACTTGACTTCTGTGAGATGATTTCAACCTCCACCCCACTTTTAACACTTAAGAGGTTCTATCCCTTCTAATCTTTCGCTTGCGAACTCAAGGCTTCCAAAAGGGTCCCTGCACACACTCCTTGCGGCAATTTTCAAATAACCTCTAGTTATTTGGGTCTTCGACTCTATGCACCTCTTCCAACAACAGTCTCTCAATATCCCTCTTGAGTTGGTAAAATCCTAGACCTCACCCAGCTTGCACACACCTTGCATGGCTCTGATCTAACCTTGCACTTCGACCTGTAAAAACATGATTTGAATCTCCTCTGAGAGTTTTGAGATGAAACTCATAGCCTGGTTGACACACTCCTTGCGGACCCTCCTCTGCACTCTTTGCAGGAGTTATCAGAAAGAGAAACAATTGAAACTCATTCTCCCCTTATCCAGAATTCAAACATTCAACATAGAATTCTAGAGAATACACACAGATTTCATTGAAATAAAATGCACACAGAGAATATAAACTAGCCTGCACCATACCATTCAACAGGTGGTTCCAACAACCATAACAAACACATAGATTGGAATCAAAGCTTTCTTCTACTAATTCCAGTGCTTTTATACATGGTAAATAACAACAGCTAGAATGCATAAAATTCTCTGTTCTCCTCTGCAGCTCTACAACTTACAAAATTCTGAATAATAATGAGTTATTTTCAAGACAAAAGGCGAGGGTGTCTATCATCCATTTTCCCTCCTATGCTCCTAAACTGTCTAATCTATTAAATTAAATCTACCTACTTGCATTAAACAGACTTAAATTCCTATTACATCTGCGGATAGGAACATATGCTCTAAAATAAATTTGGATCTTCAGATATAAATGCAATTGCACTTTCCTCATGTCCATTACATTAATGCTTCATATTTTAAATTTCAAAACGTTTTCACAAAAACGTGTTCAAATTACATTTGCGCTTCCAGCTGTCTCTTTGGCTAGGCACGTGCTTTGGCTCTCTATGATGCTACTGCATCAAATATCTACCAATAACTTCAACAACACACCTCAACTAAAATCCCTCAAACATGTACCAAGGGATACACGATATACATCAATAATATGTATACCAACTACAAAAAACAAATATACCAGCATTGTACCTCTATATATCTGTCTAATATAGTATGTACCATACAACCAATAGTCCCTCTAGGGAAAATCCTCAACCTCCCATGTCCATATCCCACACAATCACCAATATCCAACTACAAAAAAGCATATAACCTACCTTTTGAACCTGTAGATAGATCTATTATACCTAACTGTTGTCAAAATTCATGTAGCCTCTCATCTTCTGCAACCTTAATCATGCTTCATCCTTTAGTTTTTTTAGTGCCTCGTGTGATGAAGGCGAGTTTCAAGCGGGGCCTCACATGACATGCTATATGTAACCAGTAGGGATACCCCATGGGAAGTTTACTCTCTGACCCACGGGGATGACCCTAATCAGGGTTTTTCATGACTTTCCCACTCTCTTCTGCAATTGCGAAACTTTGTCGTCACTCTTCCTTCAATACCTCAAACTTGCGCAACTTCATATGTATCAATGAGTACATGCAATAAACCTTTCACAAGATAGATATTCAATGTAATAAAAAGGTGCTAATGGGAGTCTCTTTCTCTCTTATTTATACTCTCCAAGTGCCTTCCTTTAGGGGTCATCTTATAACTATTTTACCCAACTTCCCTCTTTTAGGGCTAACCCACTTTCTTGTTGCAACTAATTTACCCATAATTAGGAAACTTACCACTTCTTGTTGAAACTAATTTTCTTTTAATTATTTTCTTGTTTTAGAAACTTTACCCATAATTAACTCCTAGTTGCAACCACTTTGACTAGTAAACTTCTTGAAGACTTTCTAGGAGATTCTAGAATAATTGACTTCTTTGTTGACCTTCTAGGGGCTTCTAGAATATTCATGAGGGTCCTCCAACTTCACTAAGCCATATCTCCTCAACCGTGAAGAATTATTTGGTGTACCATATATCACTAGAAATGGCATGACACATACGATCCATATATGATAGTATTTCCTTCAAATTCATTTATCTTCATGTCTTTATTCCTCATACAATTCAGGTTCCTTAACCACACCTCTAAGGTTATTGAAATTTTCTACCAGACTTGCTTCAAGGGTTGACATCAATGCAAACCAACCCAATCTATTAAAAACAATATTGATGCAAGGAATTGGAAGTGCATATTCTTGGGGTACTCAAATACCACCAAGGAATATCATCTTTATGATGAGGTAAATAATAGGTTCATTATTTCCACCACTATATTTTTTCTTGAATCCTTGAAGAGCAACAAAATTCTTGAGCGTATTCTTGATCATATAGATAAATTCACTCATGTAAAGACATATCATAAATTTGATTATGATATTCCACATATTGAAGTGGGATCCATATCTTTGATCAATCTCTGTAATCTCCTTTCAAAAGACCATTTTCCCCTCATGAAAAAGTTCCAGCCACTTCATCAAAATAGGAAGTTTGTTTCGGTGATGTGATTGAGAGGATTGAAAGGTTAAACCTTTATGGAAATGTAGCACCATATAAATCATTTGAGCAAACTATACTATCTCAAAAATTTCCACCAAAGTGGCTCGTAAAGACACTTGAAAGTGTTCATCCTGATGAAGTTGGAAAAACAGGAACCAAAAGTTCCACAAGACAAGATGGAGTTGACGTAGATAATTCAAACTAAGGTGATGTAGATGATTATATGGATATTTCATATGATTGTGAATTTAATTTATCTACTAACATTGTACCAAATTCCTTTGAAGAATTTGCTTCCCATGATGAGTGGAATGGTTCCATGCAGAAGGAGCATGATGCTCTCATCAAGAATGAGGCATGGAAGTTGGTGGACTCTCCATTCGATTCCAAACCAATTGGCTACAAGCGGATCTTCAAGAACAATTAAAAATTATATGGCTCACTTGAAAAGCACAAATTGAGGCTCATTGCAAAATGATTTACATAGAAAGAAGGAATTGATTATGAGGAGACTTTTCCCCCATAACAAAATTAGTTAGAATTCATACTCCATTTTCCCTGGCAGTGTAGAATGGATGGAAAGTTCATCAAATAAATGTGAATACAAATTTATTTAATGGAGACTTGAAAGAGAATGCTTTCATGTCTTGGCCATAAGGTTTTTTTTAAGGGATAGGAATAGAAAGTATGCAAACTCATCAAATCCTTATATGGCTTGAAACAAGCACTGCAAGCCTGGTATGAAAAGCTAACTGAGAATCTTCTCAAATTGAATTTCAAACACTTTAATCTTGATGATGCAACTATGTTTGTCAAAAAATTTGACAAAACTATTGTATATCTTGTAGTGTATGTAGATGATCTATTGATAATAGGGAAAAATGAAACCTATACAATTTTATCCATAAAGAAATAATTGAAGTAAGGATTTGAGATGTCAGATTTGGGACACATCCCTACTACTTAGGTGTTGAAGTGACTCAAAATACAAAGTATATATTTGTTCATTTGTACATAAGATTTTCCTCATCCTTTCACTCTCTCTTTCCCTATAGAAATTCTTGGTACATAGAAAGTTCATAATTTTATTTACCAAAATGTTTTGTGTTATACAAATTGCACCTTCGTTTTGTCCGTCGTAAACATAGCGCACTATAATTTAGTAATTTTTAATAATTCTTCTTATAACAACAGGTTCATGGGTTGGAGGACTCATGGGTTCACTTTATCACCTCTTATGTTCCTTTTTTTCCGCTGTTACCAAAACGGACTTCCATTTTTTTCACGATCCTCATTTTAATTTCTATACTTAGACTATTCTTTATCTTTTCCACTATAGGTTCATGGGTCCAAGTATTGAATAGTCCATTTCTTTTGAGTCTGGCCGATAAAAATTCTTAGTCATATTTCCATGTTATGATGGGTTCGTGGGTTGGTGGACTCACAGGTTCAACTCATCATCACTCCCATGCCTAATTCCCCATCATAGTGTATCATTTCTTTTTCACTCTTCTTGGGATGCATTAAATTCTAATCCTACGAAATATAACTACCAATTAAATCATGAAAAGGTCGTTATTAATGGTAGAACTCTCGAGGTAATATAATTTAATTTGAAATAATTTCTTCATCAAAAAAAGGGTTTAAGTTATATTACTGAGAAAACGCTTTATTCCAAAAGAATGGCTACAAAAAGATAATAGTTTTGTGGAGATACATTGAATATTTTCAGGCAAGAAGACAAAAAATTTCAATGGTCGAGATCTTACTGGTACTATGCTACATTGTCATTACCTAGAATAAATCATAATAGAATATGGACATTCGAGATTTCTCTAGTTGGATGTGTACCCAAAGTCTTTGACTATCAGGAAATTGTATATTGGTGCGTTGATAAATTCATTCCAAGTCGAAGGGTTATTCAAATTCAAAGTGAATCCTCCATTTCCTTAGAATTGTTGGTTTTCATAAAGATGTTGAAATTGTCACATCCTATCATTACTTTTAAAGGAGAATAAGCAAGGAACTTCCTAAAGAACAAAAACAATGGATTGAATCTTTTACAATATTATTTAGAGGATCCTATGACAATGTCAGTTGATATATCAAGAATTCAGGTTAGTTTATTCAAGAACCCTTATCATGAACTTGGATTTCTCTTCACTATAATTGTTGGTCAAGAATTCACGAAAACCATTCCTCGGTTGGCCCTCCATATCTTATATTTTATAGCTCACGAAAAAGCTATCTTTGATTGTGGAAAAATCATCTCTATTGAAATTTCTTCGCAACTTTCAAATTTCAAGAAAGAAAAAAAGTAATATATGAACTCTTACTTAATATTTGGTATTACCTATTGCCACGTCTTCAAGGGTTTGACTGTTGGGAAAAGGGTAGATTGAAAAATCGATCATGTAACTATGTGGTAGCAGGATTTATGGACACAGAAAGATACCTATTATCTTTATGAACTAAACAATGAATTCGTGATTGTTTTTAAGAAACTCCTTTTTGGAGAAAATACATCTAGATTGTCATTAGAAGCAACAACCTTTCCGAGTAAAAAAGGGACTTTAGAAAAAAATGGAAAATTATAATGTTATTAGAATTTATGGTTCCCCTGAAATTCCTTTCTTCCTTCCTTATTAAATTTCAGATAAGATATTCATCATTGAAGTTTCTAGGAAATACAAATTTTGATTGACTTTTTTCACGAGAAAAGAAAGAGGAAATTTATCCCATTTCCATGGAAAATTGGAGAAATCATATTAAGATGTATTGCAAAAATTGATGAGTATTGAACTCACCTTAATAAGTTCAATCTGACGCATGTAGAAAATATCAGGGGCTTTGACCCAAGTCATATTTTTCTTGGTCACATGACATCATTTGGATTCAGTAATGAATTTACTAATACACTTATGTTTGAAGAAGAAGAAGATAATACCCATGATGTACCAATGCATTTTGTTGATGATATTAAAACCATGTTGTTGTAGGATAAATCAGTAAATGCAGACATAAACTAATCTCCCTAGATCCACCTAGATCTAGAACAAAACATGATAGGACATGGCGCTTTCCCTAGGCTATAATCATCGAATTTACTACTAAACAAAAGACGAGAGACATACCTTTAAATGTCGCTTCCTTATGTCTTTGTTGTTCCTGTTTCACTCTGGTGCTCTTGTGATACTAATCCTATAGTGAGACACAAACCAACCAAAGTGAAAGCAACAAAAGTATATTCAATGACAACATATGCATATGATCAAGGAATTATGCAATAAAATGCTAATGATTTTATGGGAAAGAAACATGCCACTGTATTATATAATGTGGAATAAAGATACAACCAGATCGCTTGATGTCGTCAAGTTCCTTCCAACAGTTCCTTGTTTCCCACACACTTCTTGCTCCAATGGATTCTGAGACTATGTATCTGATAGCTACTTACAATATATCTTGACAAAGCAAAGCTCAAAGCCAACATAAATTTCCCAAGCTCAATCCCACTCAATCAAGCTAACTTTCTCCATGAGAGTTCCTCTCCTTTTATAAGCTTAAGAGGATAAAGTGAGGAGGTTAGGGTGATCCCACTAAATCATGAAAGCAAGTAAGATCCAAACCATTCAGAAGACACCTCACCATAGAAGCTTCTCCTTCTAGAAGCATCGAGAAGATGCTCATTTTTCCCACGTACGAAGGTCGCCGCACCCTATCTATAGTGAAACCTGCGGAAACTCCACACCCTAGATATAGAGAAAGGTTCAAAAATCAGGAATTTTAGCACCCTGCATATATAGCAGCCTGCGGAAATCCTCCAAAATAGGGTTTTTACAGAGGAAAACACAACTTCTTCTCTCAGGAAAAGTTCTTCTCCCTTCTTTCTTTAGGTATTCAGGATACTGACCCTTCTGAAGGCAATAGATAGGTTTACATCATTAACAGTCATAGGGACGATGAAAATAATGTGTAACATAGAGCCCCCCAAAGTATGAAGTTAGAATAGAGTGATAGCTGAAATACTTTGTCGAGTGTGTGTAGGGAACAAGGAACAGTCAGTTGGAAACCTGCCAACAAACAAGGAAATACAATACAATAATATATCATCACTGAGGTAGGAATTCCCATACTCAGAATACAAATGACTCAAAGCATAAATGTCGACATGCGAAGATCCATGTCAAGTAATGCAGGTCATGGCCACCAAACATACACTGTGGATCCATGCCAATATGACTCAAATATGGACATAGCCACCAAAAATACACTATGGATCTATGTGTTAAAGACTCAAATTTGAACATAGCCACGAGACATACAATGTGGATCTATGCAACAATACAAACTGAATATACTCTAACGCAACCTGAATCTGTTAGAAAAGATTCAGGGTCTTCATCTCCACCAGTCTATAGTATGAATATAACCATGTGAATACATGTGCTGAAGTTGAACATGGTAGAAACCACTTGACTACCGGTCATTAGTGTATACCATTAACAAGTGTGAGGGAAATCACCATTAATGTCAATTATTCCCAAGGTACTCTAGTACAATCCAATGAATGTGAATTAATGAGCGGAAGTCGAACATTCGACGGAATCTCCTAATCAGGGGTCAATGATGAAAACCCACTATCGAAAGTGAGGAAACTCGCCATTGAGACATGCAAGTTCTAAGGTACCAATTAGTTTCTAAGTCTAATTACTAGATGATGAGTTGAATTAGACATGAAAAGACTCGTCACATGAGGGCCTTAATGTATCCCACATCGATGACACGAAATGCGTAACAAGATTTGGTGTAGATCAGAGTAACAATTGATTTAGGACTGGCTTAGGGATGGCCAATGCAATAGAAGGCTTAAATACCGCAGAAATGGTCGACGCAATAGAAGGATTTTTGGGTTGAACTTCTCTTTGAACATATTGATGACATGACAACTGTCTTGGAAACACTGACTCAACAATAGGGATCACAGACGAATTTGTAATCTTATAAAGGAGTATGATCAAGAGACAAGTGGATTTTCCAACCTAGACACAAAGCGAGTGAAAGGATGTCATGTTAAAAAGCGACTCTTCCATCGAATACAGGTTTAGACACATTTCTTTCTCAATTTTTTCCCCACCATTTATGGTGAGTACCTCTTTATTTTTACACACGCTTGAGGAGGATAACATATGATTGTAATTTAAGCTCATCCTTTGGATGAGTCCTTCAGAGTATATTTAACGAACCCTAAGAAGGAGTGGTTTGGTCCCATATGGGCCTTTCGATGTTTGTTTAACGAGTCCAAAGATAGAAAACTTGGGGGTTTTTCATGTTTATAGAGTCTGAAAAACACTTAAAGAGAACTCTCTCAGTTCCTTTTTCGTAAAGTAGACCGATTAAAGGGAACTCCAAAGGGTTCCTTTTTCATGTTTAGAGAGTCTAAAAATAGATTAAAGGGAACTCCAAGGGGTTCCTTTTTCGTATAACCTTTACGAGCCCGAAAAAGTGATAAAAGTTTACTCGATTACATTCTCATCGATTTACGAGCACGAGAAAGAACAAAGACTAAGCTCGGTAACTTATTCTCATGTATTTACGAGAATGAGAAAGAACAAAGACTAAGATTGTGATTGTTTTCATTTTTACGCAAGCTTTAAAACAAAACAAAACTATGCTTGGGATAGATTTTATTTTTACACAAGCTTAAAAACTAACCAAAACTATGCTTGGACCTGGTTTCATTTTTACACAAGCTTGAACCAGAGGAAACTATGCTTGTGGTAGTTGGTTTCATTTTTACACAAGCCTGAACCATAGAAAACTATGCTTGCGACTTCCCAATGCATGGTTGGTACTTAGCCCCCAGCTTAAGAAGCTAGTGGCTCAAATTCATCATGAAGTCCAGAGGCTAGAAGAATTGCCCCCCGAGCTTCATTTCATCCAACTGCAAAGACGAATGAAAGGAAGCTTCAAATACTAGACGAAGGACCAGACTCAAACAAAGAGGGGGATTTTGTTTCATTTTTTAATGAGCTTGACATGGGAGAAGAACTATGCTTGTAACCTCTGTTTCATTTTTTAATGAGGTTTCCACAGAGACGCCAAAACTATCCTCGTAGCTGGTTTCATTTTTTAACGAGCTTGAAATCAGAAAACAATGCTCAAAGTAGGTTTCATTTTTTAATGAGCTTGAAATCAGAAAATAATGCTTGAGGCTCTTCTTTATCACAACTTCCAAGAGGACAATGCTTCGGAAGAACACCATGACAAGGGACAAAACTTGGTCATGGCCTCTAAGAGATCTTCACTTGATGGAAGAAACACACTCTGGAAAGAACACATGTTGAGGGTTATGATAGGGGTAAAGAGGTCAGGCTCCAATAGCCCTACCAAAGAGATCACTATGTCAACTACTAGATCCAAGTCATTTTTATCGGCAGCGGAAGGCATGGGAGACAACGCCACATAATTGACCTGTGGCAGGGGTGATACCATTTGCATATAAGAACCATGTAGGGAGGGCATTGAGGTCAGGGTCAAGTCTAGGCCAATGAATGAAAGTTGATCAATGGTCACAATTCTTCCATCGTGTGGGAAAGATATCACACAAAAAAGAGTGGACATAATAGCTTTCATGGCATAGACATAATCTTGCCCGAGGAGTAAAGAGAAATACAAGGGGTTGTGGATGGGTAAAGACAGTTTTCCCTCCCAAAGTTATAGGAAATTGAGGAAGGGTCCCTAAAGGTTGACTGGTTGTTCTGTTGAAAGCTAACAAATTTTACGTAACTAGCACAAGATGAGGACAAACCAATGCTTTCCAAGCAAGAGAGGAAAACATACTAACGGATGCACCTTCATCTATCAGTGTATGAGGAACATCCCGACCACAAACCTACACTATAATCTAGAAAGGAATGTGAGAGGGAAGCGAGGTCCAATTAGCACACCCCAATCAAAACGGATGGCCTCATTACTTGGAGGGGGTCCCGTGGGATAAGGAGGAATACCCCTTGACACGGTAGATTCTGTATCAACGAGAAAAAATGGGCAGTATCATGTTTACTCTCGAGCGGGAGAGTAGGATCGACCGATGAAAAGATCAGGTCGACCACTTGAGTTGCATTATCTAAGGGGAGAATGGGGTTGATGGGTGGAAACAGATCGATCGCTTGGGTTTCACTCTCTAATGGGAGAGTAGGATCAACCAAATATGGGATCGAATCGACCACATGGTCAATTGGTTCAACTAAGGACGTGACCAGATTGACTACCTGATCAACCAGACTGACTGACAAAGGGACCAGATTGATCATTCCATCAACTACCAGTGGGTCGAGAGTAAGCTTGTGATAAGCAACTAGAAGTTGAGGTTGTGAAACAGTCATGTCTTCCAGGAATTTAGAGGCTTCTTCCATATGAGGGAAAATATCAGTTAGATGAATCCCTTTTCATAACATGCATGGGAACTTGACTCGAATTTTCTTCTTCCCAACGACATCATGACTAGTTGACGGGAAGTCATCAACTTGTTGTTTAGAGGCTGATGACATGGGTTGGCGAGGGTGTGTATACCATTCTTCTATAAACTTGGATAGACCAGGGCAATCCTTAAGAAGATGGCTACCCTTGCAAATCCTACAGGGGTACTTGGGCTTACGAGTTGTTTGGGTGATCTTGACATCATCAACACTCCCAACATGATTAACAGTAACTGGTTGTTTTCCAACATGTCTGGCAGTGGTTGGAAGTTTGGATCCTTGCTTATTTTTCTTCTTCTTCTTCTTTGGTTTCTTCTTCTTCTTAGCCACCAGGTCACTAGCTTCATAACTTTCACTTGGCGAAGAAGATGAAACAGAAGAAGACCTTGCAAGTGAAGAAGGCGAAGAAGATCTTACTGGTGAAGAAGATCTTGCTGGTGAAGAAGGTGAAGGATCAACATGAGGTTTATGATCTTAGGGGGACGTTCTTATGATTGAAGCACTTACTACATTCGAGATTACTTGAGTGGAAAACAACCATATTAGTAATCCAATTGTGAGACCTGGAAGGCTCAAAGTAGCGATGTGAGGAGGACCAATGTCCCCGTAAGAAGGAAAAACAAAAGGTTCCCCTGGAATAGGGGTTCCTTCATTGGTTGTTTCGGGAACATACGCCATTCAATAAAGATCTAACCTAGAGTCTGCTATGGAGAACAAACAACACACGCTAAAAATCTAGTAAGAAAGCAAGCAAACAAAACCATCTCACAATGAGGACACTAGTTGGTGATGAAATCCAATGTCACGGGAACAAAGTAAGAAGGGGATGAGATAGAGCGGGTGGAAAAGTTATGCTAATGACTTGCTTAACGAACTTACACCCTTGTGCAATCTCCCACACATAAACGTGGGTATACCCTTCAAAGAGCTCGAGTGATTTTGGCCAACATCGATTCCAGGTATCGTGAAGAATTTCCCCTCCATAGTAACCTCGTGTAAAGACCCTAAAGAGAAAGGCCACTAAGGTTACCAACTACTACAGTGATGCCTAGAGAAACAATCGACAGTCCGACCCATGCGCAAGGGGAGGGTATCTAGCCTGAAATCAACTTGAAATGCTTCCACTCATCATTGTGGGTATACATTTCAAGAGACCCCCATAATATGCGCAATCTCTACACCAAGACCAACAAACTAGGGTGAGTAACTCTGTCAGTCTCAATGCGAACTCATGATTGACACTTGTGTTTGAAGGGCTTCCCAGGAGAAAATGTAATAAGTGGATTTCACCACTCCCTAACTCAAGATTCTATGCTTGTTTGCAGCTTTGGAAAGTTATCTTTCACACCTATTCCAAATCCCTACAACTAATATAATGTAGGTTTTCTACCAGAAAATATAAAAATGTCTAATCAATTTTTATAAGCGCTTTATTTTATGGTTGTTGTTACTCAAGAGGAAAATGATCTGGACAATATGGTGTTTTGACCGACTCGAAAGTTATGCAAAGAGATGAAGATGCAATCTTTTCATTTCGATGAAAGATATGCAACGAGAAGGAGAAAACATTTATCATTCCTAGATGCACAATGTCCCAAAATTTATTAAACCCATCAATATCAAGATTCTTAGGAAATGAGCAAAAGAGATTGTACACCAATAAACGATTCAGAATTTAAGACCAAAAAATGCCAAGAATCATGCAATTTCGCTACTTCAAATGCAAGGAAGCCCCCAATATAATATAAGGCAAGAAATTACAATTTTTGTTTCAAAGAGACACTAAAACAAATAGCAAATCACTTCAAAACAAAAACAACCCAAACTAAGTTTCTCTTTTAACACGATTTATTCATAAAAAGAAGTATTCTTTCACTAAAAAATTCTAAAGAAAAACGATGCTTTGTAATTGAAAGACACTCAAATCAAGAGACAAAATCTTTCAAAAGCCAACAAAGAAAAAATAAGGCAAATATGGTTGAAAGAAGATCCAAATTTTGTCAAGTAGACTGTAATCAGACCCAACAAATCACCCTAGAACCATGTCAGAGATCTGGGCAGGGAAAACCACCAAAAAACAATTTTTTTCACAATTTCCGCAGGATGGAATCCTAACACTGCGTAAATCCTTGATCTCCGTAGGCCAGATATGGGTTGGGTGCAGAGTTTATGCACTGGTCTACATAGGTAGGGTGCGAAAATCAAACAAAAATGGAAAAAATTAAAAATTAAGAAGGTTTTCCAGTGAATTTTAACAGTGAGAGAGTCAAGATGGATCTCCTAGTGACTCACAAAACAGAAACCAAGCAATCAAATCAAGAAAGCAAGACAAAACTAGGAAAACAATTCATTCCCCAGTGGAGTCACCAATTTTGTTGTAGGATAAATCAGTAAATGCAATCATAAACTAATCTGCCTAGATCCACCTAGATCTAGAACAAAACACGACAGGACATGGTGCTTTCCCTAGGCTCTAATCATCAAATTTACTATTAAACAAAAGATGAGAGACATACGTTTAAATGTCACTTCCTTATGTCTTTGTTGTTCCTGTTTCACTCTGGTGCACTTGTGATACTGATCCTGCAGTGAGACACAAACCAACCAAAGTGAAAGTAGCAAAAGTATATTCAATGACAACCTATGCATATGATCAAGGAATTATGCAATAAAATGCTAATGATTTTATGGGAAAGAAACATGCCACTGTATTATATAATGTGGAAGAAAGATACAACCAAATGCCTTGATGTCGTCAAGTTCCTTCCAACAATTCCTTGCTTGCCACACACTTCTTGCTCCAATGGATTTTGAGACTATGTATCTGATAGTTACTCACAATCTATCTTGAAAAAGCAAAGCTCAAATCCAACATAAATTTCCCAAGCTCAATCCCACTCAATCAAGCTAACTTTCTCCATGAAAGTTCCTCTCCTTTTATAAGCTTAAGAGGATAAGGTGAGGAGGTTAGGATGATCCCACTAAATCATGAAAGTGAGTAAGATCCATAGAAGCTTCTCCTTCTAGAAGCATCGAGAAGATGCTCATTTTTCCCACGTACGAAGGTCGTCGCATGCTAGATATAGTGCATCCCATGGAAACTCTGCACCTATCAATAGAGAAAGGTGCATAAATCAGGCATTTCTACACCCTACATATATAGCAGCCTGCGGAAATCCACCAAAATAGGGTTTTTACAGAGGAAAACACAACTTCTTTTCTCAGGAAAAGCTCTTCTCCCTTCTTTATTTAGCAATTCAGGCTACTGACACCTCTGAAGGAAACATATAGGTTTAAATCATTAACATTCATAGGGATGATGAAAATAATGTGTAATAGAGAGCCCCCCAAAGTATGAAGAACACATGGTAAGTTTGGCAACCCAATATAAACAAAGACTAAAGGCTCAAATGAAAAAGGTACTCAACCTCCTATGGATTCACAAAAGGAAGTCTACCCAAACAAAGTCTCCAAGCAACAACATCACAACAGAAAAAGGTTTCAAAGATTAATTTGGGTGGTGGGGGTGATAAAAACCCTCCAAAAGGAAAAATTGAAAGTCCCCATAAGCTCCAAGTAAAGAGAAAAAGGAAAATTTCTCAGCAAGAAGAAGTAGAACATCCTATATTTGAAAATGATATATCTCTTGAGGACATGGACCTGGAGGTTGATATTGAAAATAATCATTTTCCAGATGAAGAACATAGGTTGGAGGAAATTCAAAAAGTTGTTGTTTAACTTGCCACACAAGAAGAATATTTTTCAGAAGAAGAGTCATCTTCCATACATAATGCTTTATTTGACAGAAACTCCAGAAATTTAATACTTGAAGGCTTTGACTCGAAGAATAAAAAGGAAAAATATTATTCTGAGTATGATTTTAGCAAACTACAACCATCTGGAATTGCTAAGATACACAAGATAATAGGGTATGCTTTAGATGTTTCAATTGAGGACATGGAGTTACAAAATGCAAAATTAAAGGAAAGAATTAAAGAGCTAGAATAAACTTTGATGCCTCCCCCTATCCTTGCAAGTCCATTGGCCATTTTCAAACCTACAACACTAGATTTAAAACTGAAAGGAACATCAAGCTTATTGTTTGTTGTCAAAAAATTCGTTGAAGAAAACATTAAAAAGAGGATGTCTCTTATTATACAAGCATGAGACGTTGGAAGTAAAATTCTTTCTTTTGGGTCTAAATTAAGTGCTTTTAAAGATTTCCTATGAGGTGATTATAAACATGAGGAAGGTTTTTATAAAGATGCAGTCACTGCATTTGTTTTGAAGGTTTCAAATATGATTGAAATGAAAATAAAATAAGAAGATTTACCTTCTCCTTCTCGGATGAAACAAATAAAAGCCTATTGGATTAAGAATATAAAGACTATAAAAGAAATTCTGGAGGAATGTGATGATGTGGTTATTAAAAAAGAGGGATTGTACAAAATATTAATTGAAATATACTTATTCGAAACCACAGGAGAAGTACAAGACCCCAAATTAATTCTAAATTTTATATTTTTGACAATAGAGCAATTTTAGGAAAAAATGAAAATATTGAAGGGTTTTTGAACCGAAAAATTTAATAGTATCATTGAATATAATGAAAATAAAGTTGAGAATTAGTTGGTTATCCATTAAAAAAAAATGAATATATTGAATACGTGCTTAGCCAAATTTCATTTGACTTAAGAGACTCGGAGGGCATACTATTTGATATACAAATTAGAGATGAAATAAATGTAGCCCCAGTGAATGATTATATACAAGAGTGGTTAAAAAAATCCTTAATCAATATTAAGGAGGAAAATCAAGAGAAAGTGGTTAGTATCGGCCATGAAACCATCAAAGAAAATATAATGACGTCAACAACACAGAAATGACTCATGATATTCCATCATAGTAAGTCGACATTGATCACCCCTCTTCTTCCCTTTCGAAATTCATCCATTTATATTTCGTCTTTCTTGAGAAGAATATAACCGAATTTGTATTTCATCCTCT
>SNQJ01S0034516.1:109085-124419 GCA_010110895.2 Picea sitchensis
CCCCCTCGAAGAGGCCTGTGAACATTGCTATCTGATTCAAAGTGCTTTTTCTGTTGCTATTTCATATATCATTTCTGTGTATTGTGAAGATTATGCTGGATATTTTACTGTTATTCTGTCATTTCTAGCATTTCATTTATGTTCTGCATATTTTATATATCTGGAATCTTGCAGTCTAAGAAAATACTTTTAATGGATAGAAATTTCCAACTTTGTCTATCATGTGTAGAGAAACAAACATCTAGAAAAATATTGGTATCGTGTGGTTTTGGGTTTCCATGTCATGTCACAAGATCCATGATCCTTGACCTTCCATATACTGGAAATGTTCTGACTCAGCCCTTCAGTTCCACTTGAAGGCTATAAATGGGCCAAATCCGAGCTATGGAAAAGAGGAGAAGAATTCAAGTTTGAGATCAAAGTTATTCTGGAGAAATTATTCACTTCATATTGAATCTTCATCCCTTTGTCCTTTTAAGTATGAACACATTGTTCATCCCCCAATATCTTCCCTACTTGATTGAGAACCTCATTGTCTCTATTATATGATCTTACCTTTGGTGGAGGATTGAAGTGGTGGAGGCCTAGTTGGAAGGGACTTATTTTCTCGATTCTCAATTGTGCCTTCATGGAAGTTTGTAATTCATTCACTTCTTTTGATTACATTTTAATAGAAATACTCTTTTTTCTTCCAATTAATATCTTGCAAATATTAAATTGTTATTCCATGGGTGTATTTGTTATTAATGTTGATGGATTATGTTATTGAATGTGCTAACATTATATATTATCACCATATACTTGTGTTTCTTGGTTGTTGAGGACAAGTTGTAGGTGTATTTCTTTGATTCAAGTGCTCAACGGTGGACTTCATCAAACGTCTGGATGAGGTAGGCCTTTTATCTTGTCTTGCTAGCATATTTGTTTATATAGCATAGCTGGTATTGGAGTTGGTTTCTATAGTCATTTCTGTCTGTTGTGTTCTACCCCTATCCATACAGATGTTTTCCTTGTAACAGAATTGGCAACCATATTGGGGATAAAATCTTATTTTTCAGAGTTTTGAGTGTTTTTCTCCTTTGATTGCTCTCGTTTATTTTGAGTTTCTTGTCGTTTGACTGCTTGATAGCCTCTATTCATTCTAAGTATGAGTTTCTTACCCTTGTCCTTAGCCTAGATGTGGTTTAACACATATACATGGGTTTTTACCTAATAGTCACGTACATACACGTGTTGTCCTCCTGCAAGAAGCGTGTATACATGATTTTCTCCTGAAAAATCACTTACATCACCCTTTGTTGCTTGGTTGTTGGGTTTTATGATTGTTGGTTAATTTTTTATGGTTGTTGAGTCTTCTTGGGTCTGTGTTATGACTGTTAAGTTTCTATGGAATGATAGGAAACCTTTCTTTCATTGAATTATTGGACGGTGTCTTTCTCATCATCATTTTCATTTGATTTTCCTTACATCTTGGCTTGGGTGTTTGCTTCTTGATATCCTACTTGGTTTGTCTCTGTTTACATACAATAGGATTTTCATATCAAGTTGTTTTTCAATCCTTGCATTTTCATTCTTTTATTGAAAATAAAAAAATATTAGGCATTTTACATTGTTGGCATTTGATCTTTTGAATCCTTATCATTGATATTAGTACATGTAAATAAAGATTGCATCTTATTTGGAATTGCGTAACTAAATTGAGAATTGCATTTTGAAAAGCATATCATTTATTGGGAATTGAAGTTAGGACTTTGCATTGTAATCATATTCATTTATTTTACTTGTTGATTCATAACGTCATTAGTTTCACGACCGCACCTTTTTTAGTAAGCAAGGCCACTAAAAGTAATGCTGATAATTTAAAATTGATTAGTAACGATTTTATTTTTCTAGGGTGCACAAACTATCTTAGGATTTAGAGCCTTGGAATATGATTTTGTGAGTATACTTCTCCAAGGTTATTAAATCAACATATGTGTCTGACTATGGGAGTGGATAAATCCATTGTATAATTGGTGATGTCAGTAGGCTCCGCTTACACCAGAGTTAAACATGAGGTTCACGTGAGGTTGGTTGAAGGGATATCGCCTCGATACCTTCTTAGCATCAGATATATATCTGTGGATCTATTCTTATATGGGGATCTTGCTAGTACCTTTACCTCTGTGAGAGGCGGTGATTTTGAGGTTTCGCACTTTGTTACCCTAGTCATATGGTGGACCTGACTTACGACTGTTCACCTATGCATCGATTATATAGTTTTTTATTAGTTTCTTGACATAGGTACCACATAGGTTACTTGCAGGGGTTATTCTATAGGTACCTGCTAGCGGGAAAAACACCCCTTTAACTACACCAGGATTCAGAATGCAGGAAAAGTGTTGGCACAAAAGGGTAGACCCAGGGTTCAATGCTCAAGAGCACACCAACAAAACCCTAACTATCGGCCCTTTCGGCAACACTTGTGAAGCAGATGAAGTCTCACCGAAGGTAGAGGTAGGGGTGGTTGCAAGACTCAGGTGTCTGCAACCTTAGCTCAGACATAGATTTGTGATTATACTACTTACAATGCACTTAGCATCAGTCAACCATTAATATCCAACCCTCATTCTACTTCGCAGATAGCACAGAGCATCACAATATTCACTTAGATCTACAGTATCTTATCACTTAGCAACAATAATACATCAGGTCCTACAGATCAACACTAAGCACTCACACATACATCATATATAATAATCATATACATCTAAGAAGCACAAAGCATAAGTAAATATATCAAACGAACATAGAACAAGTAGAGATAAACACAATGAATCAAAGCACAGAGCATTACACATAGATTTACGTGGTTCACCCCCACCCTGGGGCTACGTCCACCAACTCTTCTTTATTAGTATCTTCAATCGTCAGTTACAACATAGAGCACAAAAACCCTTCTTTGTAAAGGACGAAAGATCTGCGCAACTCGCTAGATCATTCTTCCTTACACTTCATCACAAAGCCTCTTACAACAACTTGCACTTAGCCTTGTAAGCTTCTTTTGATCATGCATAGAGCATTTACAATCCACTTCCGATAACACAGATCTAACTATTAGCACTAAGTCATCTGCCATACATCACATAGATGCACTGCTACTTCTATCTAGCCTA
The DNA here is from genome assembly GCA_010110895.2 of Picea sitchensis. NCBI lineage: Eukaryota > Viridiplantae > Streptophyta > Pinopsida > Pinales > Pinaceae > Picea > Picea sitchensis. Next base: position 112,241 of record SNQJ01S0034516.1, read on the forward strand.
AGCATCTATTTATACATTACAAAAGTGGGCCTAAGCATGGGTAAACCCATGGGTCGACATCCCTTTCCCATTACATTAACCCAAAAACCCTAATAGGGGCCCAAAAGTGGATCGATATGCTTCGTTTGTTGGTCCTTCTTTGACTAGCTGTTGTAGTTCCAAAATAGGTCAAAATGACCCAGGTTATCCCAAAACTTGGTCAAGGGCCAACAGGCCCCCAACACTCACCTGTGACTCATCCTGACTCACTCTGGTCTGCACAATTCTACTTCGAAGGCCTCGAGATTGGATCGAGATGCTTCGACCTGCTGCTTCATTGTGGCCTCCTACTGAGTGAATTCCAGGATCACTGTGTCATTTACTGGTCCTTCTAGGCATTGTTCTGCAGTGATGATGAATTTCTTAAGTTTTTTTTCCCTGGATTTCAATTTCAGCAAATAATATGCATGCCTTGTCTTGCACCGGTTGGATGCGCTGAGTGACTTCCATCACTTTTCTCTGGATCATGTGTAACTTTTGTTGAGTTGTGCGTTGTTCATGAGATCGTTTTATTCTATACACTATAGACAGAGCCTTAAGTTGTGCCTGTAATGTATCTGCATGTTGCTTTGCTTCTTGGAGCTACAACTCCAGTGCCTGTAACTCCTGATTCTCTATAAGGTTCTCGTAGATTTGGGCACTCTAGTTACTGAGTTGCTTGCACTCTGAGGCAAGATATTTCAATCGGTTAACTGTGCTCCGAGTAGTTGCTTCTCATTGGTCTCTTATCTCCTAGGGGGTCTCGAAAACAATGCGAAGTTCTATATCAACAATGCATTATTGTAGCTTCTGTATAACATCTTCAAGCTGGGCCACCTTCTGTGGAACTCTCTCTTCTGCTAGTATGTTGATAACAGTCACAGAGCAGAGTGTTATTTCGACTAGTTCCTTTACTTCAAGTTGCTCTGCGATCAATTGTTCCTTCCTTTGATGTATCTCTAATTTCTCTTTATCCCACTGTACTTGAAGAGAAATTTTTTCTCTTTCGGCAGCACTGCATTGCTCGACAAATACTCCCTGTACCTGTGTGAGAGCCTAGGTGGTTTGTGTTGTGTCTTTTTGAGCTTTTTGAAGGAGAGCTTCGATCATGTTAGCAATCTGGTGAAGTCGGGTTGGTTCATCTCCTGGTTCTACAATCCTTATTGTCAGAGGCACTGTGTGTACTGCACGACTGAACTGGAGTGCCTATTGAAATCCTTGGAGTTATATCTCTATAAGGTTATACATTTGCTCCGGCTTCACCTCCTGCTTATCTCCTATCTCCTTTGAAGCACCATACACTACTACAATGATGAAATCAAAGTCATCCAGTGTGAGGGTAGTTCACATCTTGGTTACAGGGGTCCTAGGCTTCTTTCGGGAGGATGCTTTCAGAGGTGATACCTTTATTTTCTTTGATGAGTCCTCTTCGTCCCTAGGTGGTGGTGCTTCACCTTTCTGTGGTTCAATTTCTATGCCTTCTATCTCTTCACCATCACCTCCTTCGTCTAGTGTGATAAAGACAGTCCTTACAGATGCACTGTCTACTTTGTGAACCTCTTCATGCTTCTTCGTTTTGCTTGGTTCCGGTGTGTCCAGTACAATTTTTGGGCTATCAACATCAGACAACTTTGTGGGGTTCACTAGAATGAGAAGGTTCGTTGACCAATCCTTGGTGATCTCTTTGAGGTCTACTTCAGTCAACTTGTAATAAGACTGCAGTTATTTCCTATGTTCATCATCTCGTGCTTTTATATACATGAAGTGGCGATCCACGCTGAACTTCATTAAGGGTCTGAATCTATGGAGAGTATTTGGGGTAATGTGAGGCATAGCCTAGATGGAGGACTTTAGCTAGTTGTAGTATACGTGGAAGACAAAATTCTACTACCATTTCTTGTTCATATCGGTCGAGTACCACAGGGTACTGAACCTCGCAACCAAATGTTCAAATGGCTTGGTCTCTAGGAAAGGGGCACTCTCTGGCATCTCCCATGCTATGAAGGTGATCAGTATGAGAAGCCAATTGAAATGGAACTCATACCCTTGGTCTTGCGCTTCCCTACAATCAAGTTCAAGCTGATTCACCAAGTACTTCTCCCAATTCATTTGATGTCCTTTTGCGCACTTTCCTGCGAGATCGACTACGAATCTAGTTACTTGGGTGGGCTAGTTCTTGCGGACTAGCTTGCCTGCTATCAGCTGACAGGAAGGCACACTGCACCACTCTGAATAGATGCTACCTTGTAGCCTCACATGCCCTTCTCGACATCGCCATAGGTTTCTTTGATCTTTGTTGCTAGTGCTTTGTCGGTGGTCTTTCTAGGATAGAACTCATGTGGATCAGGTCCTTTCATGCTGAGTCCTGTGATCCGATTAATCAAGGTGGGATCCACCATGACACGATAGTTCAACCACAAGTAGCCACCATGATATCAAGACAAAAGTAGCTTTACACAGGCATTCACCTCTTGGTGTCTACGAAAGTGTGAGATCTTCATGACATTCAACAATGTTGATTGCGTGAGGTTCTGGGTCCAAGACTGCGGGATGATATTCGAGTTTTTTCCCTTCATCTTTTTTAGATAATTGTGTGGGGTGAACATACTGTAGAATTTCCTATTGCCGAGGTTGAATTTTCTAAACTTCAATGCTGCGAGCTTGTCCTAATCGGCATGAGTTACGCGCACCCCTTTTGGCAGGTATGCAGTAACCATAGCATACTCAAATTATCGAGGCACACTGTCACGATTGATTTCACCACACAGAGGGGATAGGTAAGAAGGAAAAATGCTCAGAATTAGTTTAGTGTTTTCCAAATCGTCTCTATGTTTAGTACGCTTCTCGTCGAACCGTCGAGACGATCCTGTTCGGGTAGTGTACAGAGAAGATGCTACTCCTCTTGTCGATGATGCTTGGATTCCAATGGACATTCCTCTTTCTGACATGACTCTCTCAATCATTAAATCAATGAGGACTTATGTGATGGACTCTTCGACTACGATGAGTTCGTCGAACATACGTGCACAGAATAAATAATCGGGGTCACAATGATCTTGGGCACTGCACGGGAATGAATAACAAGGACGTGATGATCACTGTAGACAGTTGCTAGTTTATGAGCTTCAATTTCTCAATTGGAAAAAGTGTTCTTAAAGCATGGTGCGATGATATAAATAGGTAATCTCAACAACGGTCTACTTGCAATGGGTATGGGTCCTCCATTAACTCTGTTCTATCCGTTTTGGCACTGTCCAATGGTCCAGTGGTGATCCTTTAATGTTTTTCTATCCATTTGGGGTGGAAGTCGAATGGGTATATCAGCTTCCAACGGCTATATTTCTTTGCCATGGCGAAGTGTCCCATGTCGTTGCTATGATATCTCAACGAAGCTCAAATTCTGTGAAGTTTCTTTCTGTAATGTTCCGTCTAGAATCTCCTTCAATTTCTCCCTCTTCTTATTTAACTTTCTAGATTTCTTTCTAGTGAGCTTCGTCTTAGTAGTTATTTTCCCATTCTAATTCCTACTTTCCTTGGATATAGTCACTTTGTGTTGCTGAGGTTCTTTCTTAGGGTTCAGGTATAACATCTCTTCTTTATCTGAGATAGAAACTTCAGTCTTCTATGAGTTCTTTGGTGTTCTGATAACTTCGACGTCTAAGTTCCTAGTGTGATATGGCTTCGATCTATTCTCATGTCATTCAATCAACTGCGCGATCCTTCTGGTCATGAAGTGTTTTAACTCTTGTCTCTGTTGTTCTAAAACTTTTTCGTCTTCCTTCTTTCTCGCTTGATTTCTTTGAATCCAATGATTTCCAAGTAACATAGTAAACGGTACACTGTCCTCAATGAATTTGATAATCTCAAAATCTTCCTATGTCAAAGTTCCATTGGCATTCATAGATATCTGAGTTAGCCTTCCACATAGGTTTACCAATTTTCCTTTGAATAACCCTATTCCTCCTGGGGATGGAGTCATAGCAGGCCTCACTATAGCTTCCCAAGTTTTTTATGTCATAATATTCACCGGTGTTTCCTCATCCAAAACACAGTCAATGTCGAAGTCTCCTATTCTTACCTCGATGCATTCTTTTTCTTTAAATATCTCTAATAATATAGCATGTCAGTGTTCATTCAAGGTGTCTTTCATCTGTAGTAACATCTTCTCCGATTCTTTCCGGCGTTTTTCTATTTCTGGATCTGCTTTAGGGTTTTCTTCATGCAGATTCATTTTTCATGATTAAAAATCATTCTAGGGAAATCCAATACTTCGTGATCTAGAGCTTTGCAACAAAGACAATTGGGTCCTCCACCAGGGAATTCTTTAGCTAGATGTACTGGTCTTCTGCAACTGTAATGTAGGGTTAATCCTCTTTTTCTTGTAACTGATCCCCAACCTCTTATGTACTTTTCACCAGGATCATAGGGGTCAATCTGCAATAAATTCTTTCTAGGATCCTGCATCCATTTGTTAATCCAAACATTATTTCTATGCATAGGTATAACATATCTATCATTATACTTATCAGATCTATTCATATCAAACTTTCTTTCATCTAACAATGCCCTAGTTTTCAAGCTAGGACAAAATCTACCAAGAATACCTAGATCCATGCTTTTAGAAACAAAAATTTCTACTAGTCTTACTTTTACAGAGCACAAAGCTTTCTGATCTAGAACTTATTACCTTTATCAGAGAAAGGACTTACAGATCATACCTCTTTCTTGCATATCTGACCTTTCTTTCTTGGCACAAATCTTCACAGGTCAAGCAGGACACTGTGCACTAGGGCAACAGATCTACGCATAGAGCTTACTTTGCACAAAGCTTCTTCTTCTCTATTTCCCAGCAATCACAGTTTCAGGTCCCGACAACTGAACCATTTGTTGGCATGGAAGGGAAGACCCAGGTTTCAATTCTCAAGAGCGCCAACAAAACTCTAACTACCGGCCCTTTTGGCAACACCTATGAAGTAGATGAAGTCTCACCTGAGGTAGAGGCAGGGGTGGTTGCAAGACTCAGGTGTTTGCAACCTTAGCTCAAACACAGATCTGTGATTATACTACTTACAACACACTTAGCATCAGTCAACCATTAATATCCAACCCTTATTCTACTTCGCAAATAGCACAGAGCATCGTAATATTCACTTAGATCTACAGTATCTCAGAACTTAGCAACAATAATACATCAGGTCCTGCAGATCATCACTAAGCACTCACACATACATCATATCTAATAATCATATACATCTAAGAAGCACAAAGCGTAAGTAAATATATTAAAAGAACATAGCATAAGCAGAGATAAACACAATGAATCAAAGCACAGAGCATTACACACGGATTTACGTGGTTCACCCCCACCTTGGGGCTACTTGGCACATAAGGGTAGACCCAGGGTTCAACGCTCAAGACCGTACCAACAAAACCCTAACTACCAACCCTTTTGACAACACCTGCGAAGAAGATGAAGTCTCACTCGAGGTAGAGGCAGGGGTGGTTGCAAGACTCAGGTGTTTGCAACCTTAGCTAGGACACATATTTGTGATTATACTACTTACAGTACACTTAGCATCAATCAACCATTAATATCCAACCCTTATTCTACTTCACATATAGCACAGAGCATCGCAATATTCACTTAGATCTACATTATCTTATCACTTAGCAACAGTAATACATCAAGTCTTACAGATCATCACTAAGTACTCGCACATACATTAGATCTAATAATCATATACATCTAAGAAACACAAAGCATAAGTAAATATATCAAAAGCACATAGCATATGCAAACATAAACACAATGAATCAAAGCACAAAGCGTTACACACAGATTTACGTGGTTCACCCCCACCCTGGGGCTACGTCCATCAACTCTTCTTCTTTATTAGTATCTTCAATCATCAGTTATAGCACAGAGCACAAAACCCTTCTTTGCAAAGGACGGAAGATCTGTGCAGCTCGCTAGATACTTCTTCCTTAACCTTCAGCACAAAGCCTCTTACAACAACTTGCACTTAGCCTTGCAAGCTTCTTGTGATCATGCACAGAGAATTTACAATCCACTTTCGATCACACAGATCTAACTATTAGCACTAAGTCGTCTTCCATGCATCACATAGATGCATTGGTACTTCTATCTAGCCTAAGAATCTATTTATACATTACAAAAGTGGGTCAAAGCATGGGTAAACCCACGGGCCGACATCCCTTTCCCATTACATTAACCCAAAAACCCTAATAGGGGCCTAAAAGTGGACCGAGATGCTTCACTTGGCAGTCTTTCTTTGACTAGTTGTCGCAGTTCCAAAATAGGTCAAAGTGACCCAGGTTATCCCAAAACTTGGTCAAGGGCCAACACAGAGCGAATAATTGTCTAAATGCTAATTAATTCTCAATACTACCCCAAACATATTGAAACTAATATAAAGAAATCAAAGAGAAGAGATCGAGTAACTATACCTCTGATCCCACATCTAGTGATGATCTCCTCACACTTGGAAGTTCCACTAACTGCATGTCTCCTCCCAGGGCTGACCTGCATCCAAATATTGAGAAATAGAAAACTACAAGCATGTTATTCCATATATAAGTTAGGGTTAGATTTTAGAATTTCAAGCATAAATCAAATAAAAGTACTCAAGACACCATCATTTGGGACAGGAAAATGTAATTATTTTATTCATAACACAAAGATTATACCTTTACAATCTAAGTCGCCCATCATTCCGTGAACCTGGTCTGGGATCCTCTTCACCATGCTCCAGTGCACCTTGTATGAAATTCTTCTCTCAATATTATGATATATTCTATTGAAGTGAATGGGTTAAATGGAGGAAGAAGAGGCTAAAAAGGGAATGCTGAGGCAATTTCTCACAAAAGGAAACAATATCTTGGGCAAGGAGGGGAAGTGAAATCAGGCATAATTTCACTTTTCTTATGCTTAGATTTGAAATGAGACCCCAACACCTCCTTTTATATGACAAAAGGATGGTTATCCAGTTGGGTGATGGGCTATAGCAAGTGAATTAGTTGGGAAATTACCAATAGCCTGTAAATTTCAATGAATTCCTTGCAACTTTTGCAAGTATACACGGGTTTTAATGGTGCAACATGCATATGTACACGAGTTGTAGTGGTGAAGCAAGCATATGTACACGGGAAGTAATGGTGCAGGGCATGTACATCTTCTAAAAATTGTTTTTTTAAGAAGAGCTACACAGCAGTGCTTTGGCAAAAAATGCAAGTAAGAGGGCCAAGGCCATGTATCAATGAATAGAGAAATTTAGGGTTATAACAGATGCCCCCTAATGTGTGAGTTCAGAAGAGAAACTAATGGCCAAAATACATTACAATATCTTCACCAATGTATGAAATCGAGTGAGCTTGGGACCAGAGTTTGGGAGGTTCCATCTGCAAAATAAAAATTGTCTCTCTGAGGCGGGCATACCCATGCTCGGGATCAAATAAATCATAGCTTCCAATCAAATACACTACAGATCCATGTCATATAACTATATAAAGTGTAGCCGCAAGAAATACACAATATATACAAATATAGTATATCTACATCTCAAAATCAAATATATACAAATATAGTATCCATCTTCAAGAATCTAGTGACACCTGATGGCTAAAGATTAGGCCTTCAGAGCTCGAGCAACAAATTCAAGATCCTCAAAACTTAGGTAGGAGTACAATAGAAGTGTATAAATTACTACCCTGAGGTATTCGATGGCTTGTCATGAAAATACATGAGGATCTCAATGATCAAGCAGAGAACTTCGTCGATTTTGAATCAAGACTTGACTGGACTCTCGGGATGTCCAACTCATGAGGTCAAGAGACAAAATGCAGAAAGGATTACTTAGGTTGGATGAAACTTCCCTTGGACAGAAGCACGAAAGATGATCAGACTTAGGCAACATGACATTGACATAAGTTCACGATGCAGGAGACAACGCAAACTCTCCATGTGTTTGGAAGAGTAACCAAATGGAGGAGGACACAACTCTATGTAGCGATAACAACTTCCTAAGGTCATACAAGATCCCAATGCTTAATGAACAAATGGAAGGATGTGCTATGTCCAAGGGAGACTCTTTGTGTTTCCGAAAAAAAAATACATATTTCCCATCCCTTCTTTTTGGGATATTTGATTTTTTTTTGTCTTTTTCAATTTTTTAAAGAGCTTGAAAAAGAATAAAAGAATTGTTGTACAACTGAGAGGGGGGTGAATCAGTTGTAACCTTGCTTAAACAATTATAGTTATTTTAAACTCTTTCCAGATCACTCAATGACAATCAAAATAATGCAGGGAAGTAAGCAATAGACCATTCAACATCATTCACACATATGAGATACACAGAGACAGATATTTCCTGAGGAAACCCATAAAGGGTAAAAAACTCTTCTTCTTTATATGATAAGTAATCTATACATTCTTTACATTATCATACATATGAGATCCAACTCATAATGAGGCTACAACCTCTATTTTGCAAGCTACAACTTGTTGAGAGCACCAACTCTCTGTTTTCTCTAGCACCTACTAGAAGGAAGCACCAACTCCCTGGTTTCTCTAGCACCCACTAGAAGGAAGTATCAACCCCCTAATTGTTCTAGCACCAACTGGATGGAAGCACCAACTTCCAGTCACACATGCACCAACCTGTATAACATAGAACAACAGTTCTCCCTTGCACCACCCTGCCGCCCTGGTTTTTCTAGCTGCAACCAGATGGAAGCTACAACTCCCTTTGTTCAAGCACCCACTTGAACCTATGAGGACAATAGTCCTCCCTAGAACCTCCCTACCACGCTGAAATATAAATTTTTTCTAATGAAACTTATCATAGTGATACAATATTTATCATTGGCTTACCAGAATTATCACTATTCTGCTATGTTTCTCTGCTCTCTTGTATCAATGTCTCTCTGTCTGCATCTACTTTGGATTTCTGATCTTATGTTTTTCTCTACAAGAAAACCTCGGCCTTCCTTTAGTGTCTCACTGACTTGCTCCACACATGACTTGCGCTTTCTGTGCTTATGCCTTTTATTCTCTATGTGCCATGTCCATTCAATGCTCCATTCCTCTTATCTATATTTCAGCTGCTGCACACTCCTCCTTCTACACTTCTGAATCCCTCTCAACAACAACAACCACCATCTTTTCTTTGTTCTGCATACTTATAGTCTTTGAGCACCTTGTGCATGCTGTCCCACCATGCTTTTGCATGCTCTCTCATGTCGAGTACTCTACCTGTTCATTATTGCAACTCTTCAGCTTCTCTGGCAGTTAGATCCATCTATCAATTGCCTCTATGAATAGTCTTCATTCCACTGGCAGATTCCTAGAGACTCTTCAGCTCCTCTAGAAATCACATAGAAGTCTCTTCGAGTCCTCTGGCACAAACCATCAGTGGTTTCTAGTGGTTACACTGTGAACCTCCAAAGACCGCTTCAACAACTAAATCACCACTGATCGATTAACTATGAATAATGACAATAGCCCTTCGATCATACTTAAATTCACCTGCACCATTGGATTGGATCCGTAGGATCTTGCGTTGATTTCGCATTTCGACATTTCATAATTTTGGCATTCCTGTGGTAAAGTTTCTTGATGCTCCATGTTGCGGTCCCCGAAACTCCGAAATGGAGCTTGGTTCTTCGAGATCTTCTCTACATCTCTTCGATGATGTGACTACCGGTAGTGACCAAGTGCTTATCCATAAAATTCTTTCGCAATTTTTCCTTTCAACATTTCGACATTCTTGTGGTGAGGAGTCTCAACTCTCCATGTCCCAAACTCTGAAATGGAGCTTGTCTCTTCGAGCTCTTCTCTACAACTCTTCAATGATGTGACCACCGATGTTGACCAAGGCCTAGACCAAGCAGGTGTTTTCACATTTTTCATTTTGAAACTTCGGGACTCCTTTGATGAAGAGTCTCACCTCTTGACTCTTCCAACTCCCGGTATCCGAACCTCTGAAATGGAGTCGGATCAATGGTCCACATTCTTGATGATTCGAAGGTCCAGATCTCTTCGTGATTTCGCATATCACGATTTTGACATTCTTTATGTGAGATTTCTTGACAACTCCACCTCCCGGTCTGCGAAACTCCGAAATGGAGTCAGATCAACTTTTCAGCTTTTCACACTTCGCAACTTCGGGATTCCTGTCGTGAGAGTCTTTGACATCTCCAACTCCTGGTATCCGAACCTCCGATATGGAGTCTTTGACATTTTGTGATTTCGCATTTCACGACTTCGGGAATCCTATGATGAAGAGTCTTGACTCTTGACTCCTCCAACTCGTGATATCCGAAACTCTGAAATGGAGTCTTTGACATTTCATGATTTCGCATTTCACGACTTCGGGTTTCGCGACTTCGGGACTCCTGTGATGAAGAGTCTTGATTCTTGACTCCTCCAAATCCCGGTATATGAAACTCCAAAATGGAGTCTTTGACATTTCGTGATTTCGCATTTCATGACTTTGGGTTTTCTGTGTTGAAGAGTCTCGACTCTTGACTTCTCAATCTCCCGGTATCCGAAACTCCGGTAGTTGTGCCTGTTTCGGGATTTCAGGGTTCCAGATTTCGCAACTCCGAGACTCCTGTGTTGAAGAGTCTCGACTCTTGGCTTCTCAATCTCCCGGTATCTGAAACTCCAAAATGGATTTTATGCTTCTGATCTTTCCATGCCATTATCCATGCACTGTTGATCTTCCTTGCCTGTCTGTTTGTCATCAAACTCTTCTGAGCTTACGTTGTCCCTGTTTTTCCATCACTGCATACTCTGATCTTGCCATCAATGACAAGCACACCTGCCTGTAAACATGCCAACAAGAATGATACGTTACAAAGGAGGAATGAGTGTCGCAAGAAAGCATACTAGTTCCAAGCACAAAGAACACACTAATGCTCAGAGAAAAGGACACTCGGGGAAAATTCCTCCATGGGTCAAGGTGCAAGTCACAGAGAAAAAACATGCTACAAGGCTTGCATATAACACATGCTTCAAAGTTTCAGTTGAGAGCAACATGGAGCCGGCATTAGGCCAAAGACGCAAAGATACAAATGCGATTAACAAGACACAATGAAACCCCCTTCAATGTAATTTTAATGAGCCTGAAGAAGGTAAGCTCGGTATTTTTTCACGTTTAGAGAGTCTGAAAAAAATCGCAAAAGAAGACTCCAGGGTGTACCTTTTTCAAAGATAGTCTAGTCAGTTCGAAAAAGGGTTAAACTTGCACCGAAAAGACGTCTATTCAAAACCATTTTAACGAGTGTGACAAAGACAAGATCACTCGACAATATTTTCAATTTTTAGGAGTCTGCAAAAAGAGCTTATCTATGGACTCACAGTCTTTTTCTGAGTTTAGTCTCCTTAGCCCGAAAAATTATAAAAGTTACTAAGGATAACTCTCTCAGCGAGACGAATCTCCTGAGGTGTACCTTTTTTCGCTATAATCTACATGCTGGAAAAATGAGTAAACTCATGCTAGTAAATTTTCTTTTAGACCAACTTATTGAGTGTGAAGGAACAAGGTCACTCGACGATCTTTTCAATTTTAGGGAGTCTGAAAAGAGATTAACTATGGACTTCGTGGGGGTTCATTTTTCGTAAGTAATCTCCAAGGCTCAAAAAAGGTGATAAACCAAAACCAAGAAGAATGTTCCTTTTTCAAAAATTTAGTCCCTCAGGACCGAAAAAGGGTTAAACTTACGTATGAGCATACTCTTCTAGCGAACCAAAGTTCTTAGAGCATACCTTTATTCGTGAATTTGACCGTCTGAACCGAAAAAGGGGTAAACTACCATCGAATAGACGTGCCTTCAAATTTGAGTTATGCGAGCATGAAGGGAAACAAGATCACTCGACAACCTTTTCATGTTTAGAGAGTCAGAAAAGGGCTTAAAGAAGACTCCAGAGGGATATTTTTTCTCAGTTAATCCAAACGAGATCGAAAACCATAAATATAGTCTCGTCGAATGTTGCTTTCGAATTGTAAAGCGAGACTAAAATACAACAAAGCATGCTCATTTGGGAGTCGTGAGGGTGAGGCTGTTGGGCCACTAAACTATCATTATTTCTGTTGGAGCCGCCCCTGTTTTTTCACCTTACACAAATTTGGAAAAATCTG
>SNQJ01S0034516.1:124429-146852 GCA_010110895.2 Picea sitchensis
CCCTATTCGACTACATTCATATTCATTGTCAGATTTCGGGCACGCCAAAGCTGAAGCTGCGGCGTTAGAAGGTTTGAACCTAGCCTACATTGAATACAAAAAGCACGATCCACAAAAAATCGTGAGCACTCATTTGGGAAACTTTGGACTAAAAAGGTTTGAACATGAGAACTCGCCCTTGGATGATGTTTTCCGAGGAACGAGGTCTTATTCGGAGGTATAGTTCCGAATCGACGCCCTTTCGCCTGAAGACAGAGCGTCTGTTCTAAAATTTCAGGAGCACCGGAGGAGATGTCTCCCTGTTGTGTTAGGAGGTTTGGGACTTCCTAAAGATAAAGAAAAAGAAGCTGGAAGTTCCGGAGGACAGACCTCAAACCCAGAGAAGCATCAAGAAAAGCAGGAGCAGAAGAGTCCTGGGAAGGAAAAGAGTCCTAAACGGAATCAGAAGCCTGCAACAGAAAAGGAGGATACCAATCCTCCCAAGGAACATAACACAGAAGTGGAAGCGACAAGCACAAGAGGATACCAATCCTCACAAGGAACATAACACAGAAGCGGAAGCGACAAGCACAAATTCACCAAAAACTGTAATCCCAGATGCCGGACGGAGACCTCTCGATCCCTTGGTACAAGTCTGCTCAGCACTTCCTCGAAAGGTAATGGCAAACGGGACAACCTATCACTTTTGTGTACCCCTCGTTTTCATTAGGAGGTAAGTAACTAAGGGTGGATTTTGCTTATGGCCTTGCTCTATATGGGCAGAGCTTCCTCCAACTAATTCTTTCTTTGATAAAAGAGAAAGCAAGGCAAGAGAGAAATGTGCCGTAGGCTAGAGAATCCACGCTGCTAAATCAGCGTTCGGACCGATGGGATGAATAAAAGAAGGATGAATTTGCCACCGAAATCGCGGTAATGCTGGGAGCGTATGCAACGGAAAATCTATATTCTGTTGAGATGTTAAAAGAATAGCTCAAAGCAAAAATCGCTTGATAGAGACCCTTGATGCCAGGTTGGATTCGGCAACAGAAAACACAAGAAGTTTAGCAAGCGGAGAAGTTAAATTAGCCCAATTAGATGACAAGAAAGAAATTGAACACCTTAAAACCGAGACCGGAAATAGTCAGATCTAATAATCTCGAGATGGGCTGTGGATGCAAACTGGATCACCAAAGGGATGACCACGCCACTGTAAACTCTAAATTGGAAGATCGGGGAATATTTGACATCGGGTGATTATTAAATCTCGAAATAATTGATATTCGAGCAATTTCTCCGCTTCGTCGGTAATTACTACAAAATCGACGTCTTTAGAAGAAGCTTGTTAGTGGATCGATCTCTGGCAGAGTCGATTGTCATATAGGATGCGGCCGGCTTACCATCTTTCGAAGTCAATAGCCACCCATCAGATGCTGTAGACCTGCCTCCTTCAAGAATTGCATCAGAGGCACATTCTTCTAAAGAACTGTCATGATATCTGAGAAAGAGCAGCAAGACAAGGATGCCCTGAAGAAACCTTTAAGACTTGATGTCAGAATAGATAGGGATGGAGAGGGGATGAGACATAGAGACTCTGAGGCAACAAACATGGAACAAATCTTCCTTGATATAAAAGGAAGAAATGAAAAGAATTTGATATAAATCTCAAAAATGGATAAGACAAGTATGTCCCAAATTGAGGAGCATCTCATTCATCCCAAAATACAACTCGGCACCCTTGGCAGCATAAATAAATATATGGAAGATAGAACTCCACAATTAACCCGAGACTTCTATTTCATTGCCAGCCATCAAGGCATCTAGCCGCGTCTCGTATCCCAATTCTTGGGCAAGTGTAGGATATGCATGGAGTCTACACAGCAGCAAGCACCTAGCACATCCGGAAAGACGAGTTGAAGAGATGAAATGATTTGGATTTCAACAGCTGCCAAGCAAAACTGACGTGTCTTGTATTTGATTTTTGGACAAGTGTATGATATAGACCAATGCTATGTAAAAGAAACACCGAAGCACCTTTTTGTATAAATAGGAAAAAGGCAAGAAACAATTCATTGTATCGGACTTTTGCACCATTGTAAATGTAATTCTCTCGCGGAGAAAGATAATACTAAAGCAATCCAAGATTCTCGGGACTGTCCTCGAATCGCATCCTCAAGCTCTAGTTTTCCCGTCATGTTCATTGTTTCTTTCATTTTGCTCTACACAATTAGTTTTGTACAGCCCATTGTTTCTTTTCATTTTGCTCTACAGCTTCTTAGGCTGATATCACTATAACTTGAAGTACATGAACCACTCATCAGAGTGAAGTGTGTCTATACACTGATAATTGTCTCTTTGCCTTCCTCCAGACCGGGTCAAGTAGTAAGTAGTGCAAGATCAAGTTATCATGAAGTAAGGATATGTGTTACTTGCATCTTGTCTTTGATGTTCGTTTCAATTTCTCTCCCAATATATGCGTGAGTTTTTGCTGGTAAAGTCGTTTCATTTTACTTACAGCTAATTATTCTTCGTTCGTTTTTTACTCTTTACAAAAATCATACAGCTACAGGAAAGGGCCTTGCTTTAGAATCCTATTTCGCTCTTCACACAAAGTTTTCTCTTATGTTTGACCGAATGGAATCAGCCATAAAAATTTCTCTCTAAATCATTTCCATAATTTAACTGTTCCTCAATGACTTTATCCAGAGTAATTCAACCCAATATTCAACTCGGGATATACGATCAAACTAATATAGAGTTAAATCTTCTTAATACAACTCTTAAAACTGCTGATACTCGAGAAGAATTAGAACGTTCATGGATGGCCATTGAACAAGACATCGCAACCCAGGAACAGTTGGAAGCAAGACAACGTGAACGCAGAAATCTTCTTTAGCTTCCCACACCGAGGTTAGCGAAATCCTCTATCAACTATTATCATATTTTCGGATGCCTTGACACTGTACTTTAAGCCTTAGTACAGACTCAGGAACAACAATTTCTACCATTTCTTGACACATATTTCATCCATTTCTACCATTCTTTATCACGACATTTATCATAATTTATCATATAATTCCATTTTATAATTATTTATTCTCTTGTGGGTAAATAATGTTTGTTCTCCTTTATTTTTAATAAATTGAAGATTATTATGCATGATTTTGTTGATAATGGTTTATTAATGAATTTTTTTATAAAATCACTCATGATTTTAGCCTCCAAGATCTCTTCCAGATTGCAAAATTTATTTTTAGTTTATAATCAAATATTTCAACTCAGAAATATGATGGAATAAGAAGTGATAGTTTTGTGTTGGATGTTTCGGGCAATTGAAGAAGAATCTTGATAATCCGAGACATGGGTTTTGTGCAGAACAGACCAATTCAGATTCGCTTAGTGCAGGTTTCCAAAATTCAATCTGGATTGAGATAAATAGAAGGTTCTTTGAAGACAATTTTCTCAGATTTGTTGTTGTGGCCGTTTTCTAAATTCTTCCAATTGCAATGCCAGACTCAACTTGTTTTAGTTGATTGATGATGGAGAGATCTTTTACATTTTATATTGTTTATTCAAATTATGTAATCAATCCAAAATTGCAATAGGAAATCATTTTGTAATCCATTTAGTTGTAATTTCCATTTCCCCTCTATGTATTTAAATGAAAACATATTAGAGGGAGAGGGAGAGGGGGAAGAATTATGGAATTGATGGAAAATTATTGAATTTGAGGCAAAGCTAAGAACTTCATTTTGGTGTAATTATTTCTCTCATATATTTTAATGAAGGAAGATGTCCATTGAGTTTTGCATCTACTATTTGTAATTTGATTTGAATTATTTTCAAGGCATAATTGACTCTTTGGCAGGTGGGCCCACTACCCTGGACGAGGTGATGCCTTGAACATCGAAACTAGTTTATTTGTGTGCTTGTTTCTTTGAATTTCAATTTATGTTCCTTAAATAAAATTTCTTTTTCTTCAAGTAATTTGTTGGCTATTGTATTTTCCAGATTTGATATTTCCTGCAATTTCTAGATTTCATTTAATTTATTTCTCTAGATTAGCATTTGAATTATGTTGGGTGCAACAAGTTAAATTTTCGATTCAACAAGGCGTTGTTTACTTTAGTGTTGATTCTATTTGTGTGATTAGCATAAGTCTCATTTCCTGTCACTTGATTTCTGCTTCTTAAATTTAGTATTGATATTTAAGTCTTTCATTTTATTTCTTGTTGAATGAGCTTGATAGTGTAGAACATAATCATGTAGGACTAGTGTTAGTCGTGGGTAGTTTTCTTCATATATTTTTCAGACTGTCATGAAAGACAAAGACGCTACTCGGTTGATAATTAATGTACAGGTGATTAGTTGTTTCTTGATTAAGCAATTAATTTTCCCCAACATTTTGGCGTCGTTGTCGGGGAGGCAATCAAAATAGCACTACCACGCTAATATTTGGTTGCAGATTCATTCCTGACTCCGAGAGGGTTGGATATCAAATACGGAAGGTAAGAACCTACACACACACCCTAGCTAACTTGTGGTGAGATCTACCCTCTATAGGTAGTTTCAGGTCATATAACATGCACGATTAAAATTAGGAACATTAAAGGTAGGAACTTGAACTTTTGATTTAACCACCACCCATTCCACTAACCAATTGACAGGAACATTTGAAGGAGGAATCTCAAATTAGCACATGAATAAACTATTCTATTTTGGAAAGAAATGGCACACACTACTACTTTTGAATTCCCTATCATAATTCTAGAAGGAGTGACAGAAATGCACATCATTCCCCCATCCGCTCTACCAAATTTTCATGGTTTGGAAAATGAAGACCTTGATACATTCTTATTTTAGTTTGAATTAATTTGTAGATGATATGATTATTGCACTAATTCTCAAAGTTTGAAAGTGTTTCCTCTTACTCTAAAAGGAGCAGCTCTCCGATGGTTTATGAGACTTGGTGGAAAATTCACTCAAACATGGGAAGACATGAAGAATGTATTCTTGAAGAAGTATCAAGGCTATTGCAAGACTAATGAAGATATTTTCAGTATGATACAAGGGGAAGATGAAATCTTGGAAGACTATGTGGAGCGATTTCAATACAACCTTCAAAAATCAAAGCATAAGCATTTGACAAAAGAGATCTTGAAAACACTCCTACTCAAAGGAATTAAAGCCACATTTTTAGAACTCTTAAATCTGATGGGAAAAGGTGATGTTTTTCAGATATCATATGGTAATATTTGTGAATTATGCATAAGGTATTCAAGAGGAATCTCCAGGGTTGGTAAGAATTCTAGAGAATTTTCTTCTTTCTCTTCCAAATATGCTACAAAAACAAGAGATATAGGAGTTGAAATCAATGATTTATTTGAACATTTTAAAACCAATTTTATTAGCTCTATAAATTCACAATTGAATGTTTTGCAGGTTAATAAAAATCAAGAAAAAAGTGAAAAAGTGTTTTTTCCTCAGTGTCGAAAGAAACATCCAATGGATAGTTTTTCTTTCTTACCCGGGATGAAAACAACATATAAAAGATATCGAGAAGCTGCAACATGCTCACAACCATGGAAATCATGGCCTACATGCATGGTTCAAAACATGTTTTCTCCAATTTATTACTTGCATTATTCATCATGGAATACTCTTATGTAATGGAAGCCATATCAACCTCACTATGACCACCACTAATCTTGTCCACAAGTTTGGCATGGCTCATCTTATGATTACATGACTACTCTCCCTCATCTTGTAGCATGTAAAACATATCATCCACACTCTTCACTACATAATCAAAATCCTCCACGCCCTACACAAATGCATGTTCAATCAACTCCACACCCTCATAACAATAAATCGGTACAACATGATTACAATGTTGAACTGCAAAATTTCTCGACCCTTCCCAGCCATCCTATTTCAACTGCACCACTACATGAAACTGATATCAGGGATGGGAAGGATTTAAATCCAGAAATTGCAGAAGTCATGGAAGAACGTCATGATATGACAACCATGGTAAATCAAGAGTGTCAAATCTATATTGAAGATTTGTTTCACTCCATCATTTGTTCGCACCATCACTCCATACTTCGACAATTCTTGGCACCATCATTTCAAGGGAAGATGGTCTCTCATACCCTAGTATTTATTAACATGTGTTTTTATAATTTGGGTATGTATATACTTGAGGTATTATTTCAAAAATGGCTCCATTGGAAGTACTCTTATATGCAAGCATATTTTATTTTTCAATGTAGAGTCAGTTAGAATAGAAAACAAAATAAGTACATAAATAAATTTATTTATAAAAAGTGTTTTGATTGTTGCAATATGTTGTGTAGATCAATATGTTGTGATTTCTTTTTGTATGTAGACATGTTGTACTAAAAATTTTATTTCTACAAAAACTCATCATCATTTTCAAAAAAAAAGTGTTTGTTTATCATATTTTATGGCATGCGGGCTTGAGAAAATTACTAGAAACAAAGTCGGTACAGTCATGTTTTGAAGGATCAAATGGGAATATTTTTAAAACCTATTTATATCCTAAGTCACCCTTGATGTCTACTTTCCAACCCAATTTGAATCACTCAATTTGGATTTGAAACAAAAAAAACTTATGACCAAAACATTGACAGGCTGTCTAGTAGGTAGCTTAGGGACAGAGTTGGGACAATCAATTTTTGGAGATCTAAATGACTATATTTTGAAAACTTGTTTCTATGGTATATTCTCTTATGAATATATTTTACAAGGAAATTTGAATCACTCAATGTTGATATTGCATGAGAACGTTAGGACCAAAATACTGATTGTCTATCGTAAATCATCACTCTTACAACTTTTCTTTTTCGACTGTTCATTGGCGTATTTGACCCATTAATTATTCTTCTTTTAAAAAATTGTTTCTATTGGATATATATACATGAATTTACTTTCATATCCAATTTGAATTAGCTCAATCCGTCATCAAAAGAAAAAATTATTCTCAAAATATCAACTGTTGGTCTAAGTTGGGAAATAAAAAAATAACTCTGTTATGCGGGTTGTTTTTGAGTAAATTTGATATACCATCACATGGAATTTTTAAAAACTTGTTTCTATTGGAGATATTTCTCTAAATTCACTTTCATTTTGCGTTGGAATCACTCAAATTGGATAAAAAAACGAAGTTATTATTAAAACACCATTGGTCAGTATGGTTAGAGACCGCTCTCCCACAGGTAGACACTCATTTTTTTTACAGGTCCCAGGAGAATAAAGGAGGTCCATTTATGAAAAAGTGATTCTTGAAGAAAATGTTAATAAGATAAGGGAATTTCATACAAGCACAATTGTTTTCCCTCGAAACAACATTGCTACACTTGAAATCATAGTTGTTGCAACTTAAGTTATTTACTAATTTATTATTTTTCAATAAAATGTTGCTTATTTTCTTATTTCTCTTATGTTTTTGTGTCATAGGTGTTGTTTCCTTCAAAGTCACGGTTGTTGTTCCTTCATCAAAATAAAAAATAAATAAATAAGGGTAATTTATTGAATTTCATGTTGTTGCGCTACATCTATCCATTTTCTTCCCCAATCTTATCAAGTGTATGATTGTCTCAGATCTAATATCAAAAACTCTTATGGTAAGTCTTGTCAAGAATGATTCACTGTTAATTCCTCATTGTTTTGTAAAGTGACTATGATTGTTGAATGACTAATCCTTCTCCATGTTACCTTGCTATTTTTTAGAAGGGATTGTCACAATCATGCTTGATACTTCATGTTCACAAGCTTAGAATGGTGGGTAGTTTTGTTGTTCCCTTTGTTGTTCATTTCAAAGGAACTATTTTTGTTCACTTTGATGTTCATTTCAAAGGAACGATTGTTGTTCCATTTGTTGTTCATTTCAAAGGAACGATTGTTGCTCCCTTTGTTGTTCATTTCAAAGGAACGATTGTTGTTTCCTTTGTTGTTCAATTTAAAGGAACGATTGTTGCTCCCTTTGTTGTCCATTTCAAAGGAATGATTGTTATTCCCTTTGTTGTTCATTTCAAAGGAATGGTTGTTGTTCCCTTTGGAAACATTGTTATTTTTTCAACATTTATGGGTCTTTTTTTTTTCTTCTCCTTGGTGAATGAGAAATATTTTTTAATATTCTAGGTCCTCTTTGACATAATGATTGAGAAGTCAATTTATCTTGGTTTATTTATAAACATAATATTATTTTTAAGAAACAATATTTGTTGTTCATTTCAAAGGAATGATTGTTGTTCCCTTTGGAAACATTGTTATTTTTTCGACATTTATGGATCTTTTTCTTTTCTTTTTTTTTCTTCTCCTTGGTGAATGAGAAATATTTTTTAATGTTCTAGGTCCTTTTTGACATAATGATTGAGAAGTCAAGTTATCTTGTTTTATTTATAAACATAATCTTATTTTTAAGGAATAATTATGCAAAGATGATTTCATCATTCCAACTTTCAACTTTCTTAAATTGTCAAGTCCCTGATTTCGTAAAATTTATAATGATTCCCACAAAATTGTATTTAAATCTTTCCATCATTATCTAATGAATTGTTCCTCAACCTCAATATTAGTAAAGAAAAATATATTTACCAATAGTAATTTTAAGGTTCTTATTTTTTGAGAAGAAAAATTACCCAAGTTGAAAATAGTTACTAAAAAACTTTTTATGCCATCCCTAGCTCTTAAGGAGCCAACATGCCACCCCATCTATTAAGTAATATTTTGTAGATTAACAATAAACATAGTTGAATTTTAAACATAAATAGTAAATTGAAGGATAGGAGGTCTCATCACGAGCCGACCTACCATGATCATAGATCCTAACAAAGTGACATTACCACCACCGGTCACCAAGCCAGGGTAATGGCCTTGAGCTGAAAACTCAAGGACAAGAGGTCTCATCACGAGCCGATTTGTTCACTTTTGTTAGCTCCCATGATTGGCATTGTTATTAACTAGTTCCCAAGCCAGAACAATGATCTTAAATAGACTTCTAAGTAAATTTAAATGCTCTTGCAACTATGTACTTATTTATAATAGATGGGACACTGGCATCTCAATGGGATAAAAAGGCATCCCTATCAAGGCTATGGACGCATGTTGGCAGCAGTGGCCAGGCCTATGGTATAGAATTTAATTCAATACTATGATCTACTTGGTTACCTTGTTTTCTCAAAACTAATTATCGACAAAGCTTATTGTTGCATATATAAGGTTTGCTAGAACTCATGGTTCTTTGGGTAATATTTCATCAGTTCTTAGATAATGATGGTTATGGTTTATATCTATTAATGTGATCTATATATTCACTTTACATAACAGGGGAGAAAACTTTATGATTACTTTCTTTCATCTTGCATGGCGTCCACCTTTCATATCACTTTCAACATCAACTCATCCTACATTAACTTCAACCAATATCAGTCCATCCACAACATTCCACACTTTCATGGAGGTAAAACTTGAGGTAAAATAGCATAAGTTTATAACTTTATTAAATGTTTAGGAGAATGTCATGAAAAACCATTGAGCATTAGTCACTCATATTTTTAAACCCTTATTTCCATTTCTTTACCACTCTCCATTTTTCAAAAGACATCAAAGCTTTTAGTTTGGGGGATGGTATTTTTTGTTTCTTTACCTATCAGGACCATGTCATTATATTCTTTCTCACCCATTACTATCCTTATTTATTCCTGAAACTTCCCTTATTCCTTGTTGTTATACACGAAGTTGAGGTTTCAACAGTAATTGTAGCAACCACCTCAATTTGTTTTCTAGTTGCATGCGGACATGCTAATTTTCCAGTTTGGGGGAGGAGTTGTTATGCATGATGGATGTTTTCTCATTTCTTCCTCATTTAAGGCATACAATTTCACTTTCATATAGTGCATAAATGGATTTTCAAACAACTTGAATATATCATTAATATGTACAAACCCAGAAAATATCAAGCTAAATCAATTTGTAAAATTTCAGAAATCATGCACTGTCACTTACAACCATTTTTGTTGATATCTTAAAATCCATGCATTAGATTGCTTTGATATTCTGTATCAAGAAGCATTAATATCATAGAAATCTGCTTGCAAAATTCCAGCAGGATCTAATTTTTAGGAAAAGTTTGTTGTTACTTATATCATATTTTTCTACAACTTCATATACATATGATTGAAAGTCAATGTGAAAATTGTTACAGCTTCACCAACATTGTTAGAATTGAATAACTATTGTTTTGGGGGAAGAAGTTTTTTTTTATTTTTTATCATGAGTTGGATTAAACATCTTGGTTATTGAATCACAACTTGGTTAATATAGAGGCACTGGGTTGCATGAAGACATGCAATAAGTTCAGTTTGGGGGAGATGTTGGGCCACTAAACTATCATTATTTCTACCATATCTTGACACATATTTCATCCATTTCTACCATTGTTTATCACGATATTTATCATAATTTATCATATAATTTTGTTTTATAATTATTTATGCTCTTGTAAGTAAATAATATTTGTTCTCCTTTATTTTTAATAAATTGATTATTATGCATGATTTTGTTGATAATGGTTTATTAATGATTTTTTTATAAAATCACTCATGATTTAGCCTCCAAGATCTCTTCCAGATTGCAAAATTGATTTTCAATTTATAATCAAATATCCCAACTTAGAAATCCGTTGGAATAAGAAGTGGCAGTTTTACGTTGGATGTTTCGATCAATTGAAGAAGAATCTTGAAAATATGAGACATGAGTTTTGTGTCGAACGGACCAATTCATATTCCCAACAAGAAGTTTTCCAAAATTCGATCTGGAGTGAGAGAAACAGAAGGTTCTTTGAAGAGTGTTTTCTTAGATTTTTTGTTGTGGTTGTTTTCTAAATTCTTCCAATTGCAATGCCAGACTTGACTTGTTTCAGCTGATTGATGATGGAGAGATATTCTAGATTTGATATTGTATATTCATATTATGTAATAAATCCAAAATTGTAATAGGAAATCATTTTTTAATCCATTTAGTTGTAATTTCCCTTTCCCCTCTGTGTATTTAAATGAAAACAGATTAGAGGGAGAGGGAGAGGGGGGAGAATTATGGAACTGATGGAAAATTATTGAATTTGATGCAAAGCTAAGAACTTAATTCTAGTGTAATTATTTCTCTCATATATTTTAATGAAGGAAGATGTCCATTGAGTTTTCCATCTATTATTTGTAATTTGATTTGAATTATTTTCAAGGCAGAACTGACTCTTTGGCAGGTGGGCCCATTTCCCTGGATGAGGTGATGCCTTGAACATCGAAACTAGTTTAGTTGTGTGCTTGTTTCTTTGAATTTAAATTTATGTTCCTTAAAGAAAATTTCATTTTCTTCAAGTAATTTGTTGGCTACTGTGTTTTCCAGATTTGATATCTCCTGCAATTTCTAGATTTCGTTTAATTTATTTCTCTAGATTAGCATTTGAATTATGTTGGGTGCAATAAGTTAAATTTCAAATTCAACAAGGCATTGTTTACTTTAGTGTTGATTCAAGTTGTGTGATTAGAATAAGTCTCCTTTCCTCTCACTTGATTTCTGCTTCTTGAATTTAGTATTGATATTTAAGTCTTGCATTTTATTTCTTGTTGAATAAGCTTGATAGTGTAGAACATAATTATGTAGGACCAATGTTAGTCGTGGGTAGTTTATTGCATATATTTTGCAGACTGCCTTGAAAGAAAAATACGTTACTCGGTTGATAATTAATGTACAGGTGATTAGTTGTTTCTTTATTAAGAAATTAATTGTACCCAACAAAGGCCAAGAAGGATGGTGCATCAGATGAATGAGGCTCAATCTCCTAATCATGAGAAGACTAACAAGGACTCCCGAGCATAAAGTCATTAATGACAGCATGGACGCCAAAATGAAACCAAGATATACCTAGGGAATCCATGTAAAGGTAGGCTCTACCACCTAATTACGACACTTCTTGATCCATATGGATATCGGTGGCCACCCACCTTTTCCAACTAGCTCAAAACAGTTTTATGACAATTTTGGCAATTTACTATTTTTAGCAGTTTTAACTTTCAGGGCCATTTTGAGGGCCTAAATAAAGGTTTTTAGGGATAGAGCTCCTAAATTATAGATGAAGGAATGATTGAAACCCTAAAATGAATCTCCTCAATGAGACCTTTCCAACGGGCTACACACACCNTTCTTGCAAATGTGTGCAGTCGTCACATCTCTTCTCAGAGATAAGCCACCACCATTCCAGCAAGCTTGTTTCCACTGCATTTTACAGTTTCATCTTATTTCATTATTGAATAGAAAACCAGTTTTACTGTATCTCTGTTATTTTGTGTTAATCACCTGTTAATAATCTGTATTCATTTCATTCTTATCATAAAATCCAGATCACTTCTAGAGTAGCAATGAAGGTTTTTTGTTGCACCATGGTGGGGTTGATCCTATGGCAAAGCGGAAGAGACAATGAGATGCAGAAACTGGAGGTGAAATCCCAACTTATATGCAAAAAGTTGGAAAAAATGACTTTTACCAAACGATACCAAAAAGTGACCCATCCCCAAAATGTTACCAAACCAAAAAGAAAAAGTGCACCATAACATCCAATAAGAAACTCAGAATCGAAACCAAATGATTTCCAAGCCAGGAAAAAAGACAAAAGGGGTAAAAAAAGTGGCAAAAAGGGCCAAAACAATCTATAAATAGAAGATGACAACTCATTTTCACCATTTCATTTTGAAAATTGACCAAAAGGAGAAAAATCCATTTGCTAAAAAAGTTGATTATGGGAGCTTCATTGCACAAAACGAACTTTCGCTTGGACTAAGTAAGTAAAAATGAATTCCTCTTGCAATTCAATTCTTCTTTCATGCATTTATTTTTGTTTTTGAGGGGGCGCGCTCTCCTAAAAAGAGTGGCCTTGCGTGTATAAAGGTTGTCCCAAGGACATCCCATGTATGTACTTAGGCAGAAAACACTATGCCCGCGTACATACGCGACTGAGGACAAAACAACATGCGTAAACCCTCAAAAGCTTGGAAAAAAATTAAAAAAAAAGAGCTAAATCCCTTTAATTTTCCATGGAACAGGATGTATTTGCATTGGAGGGAGAGGGAACATTAGGATATAGACATCTTGGTCAAAGAGGACCCCGCAGCCATCACCGCACTGAAACAATGCGAGCTATGGAAGTTCTTCCAGTGTCCTTTTATGAGGGCACAACCCAAACTACTGAACGCCCTAGTTGATTACTGGCATCTGGATTGAGAAGAATTCATGATAGAGGGACAATCGTTGAATCCAATGACTGAGGATATCTACTTCCTGACTGGTCTCTCGAGGAGAGGGGAACCAGTAAATCTGCAAACATTTCCCCCTGGGCCTTTTAACATTGAGGACTACATTCGGATGTACTGTGAGGTTGACACTGAGAAGGTAGGTTCTCATGTGCCTATTCACAAGATCACGAGTCTGAATCTTCGAGTGATATTTCTACTAATAGGGCAGATCACTAGATCCATGCCTTTCACCATGCTTCCCAAGCACATATGCATTGTGTTATTCAGTGTCAGGAGGCACATATCTTTGACTAGAGTATGACCATGATCACATGCATGAAGAGATAATTGATAGAGTGTCAAGAATAGTGCAAGAAGAACTTTGGGTTTGGTACTATTCTATGCTCGTTCTTCTTCTTCGAGAGTACCCACTCTCAATCCTAGAGAGACGGTGTGGGGGCATGTGGCATCCTTCCCAGCGGTATGCAGATGGGAAGCATTGATGCCACGACAGGGGGGAGGGAGGACCATAGAGGCCTTCGACAACAAGTTTTTTTGTCTGGTGGGCATGGCAAATTCCGACGATTGAGGACTACCCCTATGCCGGAATCAACCTCTCTAGTGATCCATACATGCCTATACCTCCCAGAGAGGAGAGAGGAGAGATAGGTAACATGTTTTTAATGTTATTTAATTTTTTTAATTGTTTTTATATATATAATTTTTATGTGTGTATTAGAGTACTGACTTTCGTGTATATGTTATGTACATATGTGGGACCAGTGCTCCCAGTAGACTTCATGAGGACTCAGTGATTTCCTCAACTAGAGGCCGAACCAACAATAGTCGATGGACCAATAGATGCAGAGGGACATCTAGTCAGAGAGGTTGAGAGAGTTTTGATATGGGTGGAGCACAACCTCACTACACTCACTCGCACAATACCCATGGTCAAGATCGAGGACCTCCCACCTTCCATGCAACCTCATGCAGCGGGGGTTCCATGGACGTGGGTACAAATTTTTCGGCATTTAGCCAATGTCGTTTTTCATTATGGCAGGGCCAATAGGCCCCGAGCTTAGATAGGATAGACTTTAGATGTGCCGATGGCACCATTGTATATATATATTTGAGGGCATAAGCCCAACGATGTATAGTGAAATTTATTTTTGAGGTGTTCTCACCCACCTATGTACCTGTAACACTTTTGATATATATATATATATATATATTTACATCTTATTTGTCTTATGGATCACATTGTTTTACAAATGTATGTACACACTAGTGCATTTAGGTCAAATTCCAATGGCGTGTTCGATGTAATTGCCACTTTATATTGTTGGAAGAATGACAAACATCTAACCCCCTCAAACGACATTTCACAGGACGTCGCTTTTCCAACGACAGAGTTTTCGTTTGTATTGTGACATTTTATGATGCCATGTGTCATCATGAATTGGATTGTCCAACCCCCATATAGACGTCTTAAGATCGATGTCTAGGTCGTGGCAATACTGACGTCATGGACGTGGCAAGAGAGAAGTTTTAGACATGGCAAGAGAGACGTTTCAAAGGTGGCAAGAGAGACGTCCTAAAGGTGGCAAGAGCGATGTTATGAAGGTGGCAAGAGAGACATTATGAAGGTGGAAAGAGAGATGTTTTAAAGGTGGCAAGAGAGACGTTATGAAGGTGGCAAGAGAGACGTTTTAAAGGTGGCAAGAGAGACGTTTCAAAGGTGGCAAGAGAGACATTGTGAAGGTGGCAAGACCGACGGGATGAGGTATCAGCTCCAACATGGTTGCTATGGGAGAAACACTCTTGGACATGGCAAGAACGACATCCTGGAGTTACCAGCTCCGACATGGTTGCTATGGGAGTGACACTCTTGGATGTGGCAAGAGCGACGTCCTATAGGTGGCAAGAGTGATATCCTAGAGTTACTAGCTCCGACATGGTTTCTATGGGAGTGACAGTCTTGGAGGTGGAAAGAGAGATGTCTCAGACGTGGCAAGAGCGATGGGAAGAGAGTGAAATATGTCGCAATAGCGACGGTTTTGTAGGTATTTAAAAAATAAATACGATATCAATATCAAGACCTATGAAGCAAAAAAAAAACTCCAGGCAAGGAACCAGTGACAACTAGAGGGTCTGAAGATGTTTAATTGTTGATTTCTTCCTGAGTAATTATTTCTATAATTATGATCATACTCGTTGCTAATTTCAATATTGTGAGCCCCTCCGTTAATATGTCTGCATCCCTTTTCGAGCCATCACAGAATATTAGTATGTCATCCATAAAGAGTAGATGGGTAATGGCCAACCCATTTGAGATTTTGATACCAGAGAAACATCCTCCTACCTTTGCCTCAATAAAAAAATGGCTTATGCTTTCTGCTACAAGTAGAAAGAGTAGGGGAGATGGTGGGCAGCCTTGTCAAAGTTCCCTCTCTGCTTGAAAATATTATGTGGTTGAACCATTGAGTAAAATGGAAAAGGAGACCGAGTTTAAGCATGTCATTATCCAGTTGAAAAAATACAGTCCAAAGCCCAGATGTATCAGAAGCATTCTGATGTATAACCAGTTCACCCTATTGAAGGCTTTGGATAGATCTAGTTTTATCACTACTTCTCTCATCTTCTTTAGTTTGATGTTGTGCAGACCTTCGTGTGCTACTCCGATCGCCTCATGAATTTGTCTGCCTTCAAAAAATCCGAACTATTCCCCCAAGATGTGTTTTTGAGAGGATTACTTTTTGAGCGTTCTCGAGCATCTACCACTGTTAAGATCCAACCCGAGAGTAAGGATTCCAAGATCTTAACCACTGCTAAGTTGTCCCCTAGAGTTTCCTGCAGTAGAATGATATCTGGCGAGGACTGTTCAACCAATCTTTGTAAGGATGATTTTTTATTGGGGTTCCCCAATCCCCGACAGTTGAAGGAGAGGATTTTCATGAGGTAACTCCATCCTGGGGTGGATTTCCTCTAAGCGCCCATTCAACTGAAGATTGTCTTTTGAAGCCAGATCAATTCTGTCCTGATCTTGTGCTAGATATAAATGTGATTTACGACCCCTACTTTTTCCCACCGATTGTGTCTGAGGTAGTGACCCTAGTCCCCTTCCCGAGGTCATGGGAGAACCACTCTCCAAGGGATCCTCTTTGATCACCGATCTACTCCTAAGGTGGTAATCGACTCTGTTATCTTCAGAAGAGGAGTCAATACAGGCCAAGGGAGTGTCGAGGGTAAAAGGGAGATTGGTAGGAAGTAAAGTTTCTAGGGAGGTAGGGGAGGGGCATTTATATCTAGTGTATAAGGTAGTTCAGTGGAGGTCAAGAGCCCAATCAATGAAGTATATTCTAACTCCCCCAAGTTTAAGGAGGGTGTGACCAACAAAGGTGTGAATATCGACGAGGAGGAGGAGAAGGGGCAGTGTAGGGAGGCTAGACTAGCACAGGATAGAGACTAAAAAAAAACAAGTGGGGCAAAAGACTCCAAAGTAGTATGAGAAGCAGCTAAGATTGCCATACCTTTTAATTCATGTTCTCGTCGAAGGAGATGATCCAGGGAAGGTGAGGAGAGAGGACTGGAAGCCGAAGGCACTTCCTTCCCCGAACCCTGATGGCACCCTCTGTCTAAACCCTAACCCGTCGATCAATTATCTCCAGTGTTCTGCAGAACCTGTCTTTTGAAGTCCCCTACGCCATGTTGTGGTTCCACTTATTTCGTGGAGGAGATTTTCCCTCTTGTCATTTGGTCTTTTCCCTTGATGGATATTGGACAGTTTTCCACACCGTGCCCATAGACATGGAATCTATGACACCTAAATGGGATTCCCTTGTAGTCCAGGGTTTGTACAAAATCCCCAGTGGTCAATTCTATGAGAAGCTCCTGATATAAACCCTTCTGCAGATTGATTAGGACCAGTATGTGAGCCACTATCATAAGACCAGTGACTTCAAAGGACATATTTGCCTCAAGGTAACTGCCCAAAAGATTTCCAATTGCCACAAATCGATGTGTATTCCAGTATTGCATCAGGAGGTCGGGGAGTCTAACCCAAATGGGTTCCTCATCGACTCGCTCACGCTTCACATCAAAGGTAGGTGTCCAACGTTTGAGGAGGGTCTGGGTAGCTACGATGATCCAAACCTTCTTAAGAACACAATCTACAGCAGCCATGGAAGATAAAACAAAAGTGAACCACCCTCTGGTAAGTAGTCTAATATGGGGAATCTTGGAGATCTTTAGTAGCCAGTAGTTATGTACCCAGCTTTTGAGATAAGCCATGCCTAGTTTTTTCCCTCTGACCCTACCCACCACTTCTCTTTCGGATAGATCCAAAACCTTGTCCATTTCTACGTCCTCCCCAAAGACAAGTCTCCCAGCACCAGTTCTTTCCTTGGCACACCTGATAGCTTTAATCGACCATCCTTCTGAGTTGTGTCGGGTGTTGTTTGAATGATCCCCCCTTTGTGTAGTAGGACTGTGCTTCTTGTTTTCGAAGGAGATTTACAGAGTATAAGAAGATTTGGCTAATCCACAAACAAACCTGGAAGATGGTAGCAAGAGCACTTTCAGCAGAGGTTTATCCACCTCCTACA
Organism: Picea sitchensis; assembly: GCA_010110895.2. Classification (NCBI taxonomy): domain Eukaryota; kingdom Viridiplantae; phylum Streptophyta; class Pinopsida; order Pinales; family Pinaceae; genus Picea; species Picea sitchensis. The sequence continues at coordinate 142,323 of SNQJ01S0034516.1, forward strand.
CCCACACAATAGCTAACAAAAACATGGAAGGGACCTGGCATAGGCTGAGATGATCTGAAACTAAAGGAGGCCAATCACTATCACAAAGGAGGCTGCAATATCAATCACAAGGAGGCCACAAATACTGAACCAAGGAGGCCACAGACCAAGAGAGCAGTCTGGCACTTTCTTTAAGAGGAATGAACGAGTCTGTGTAAAAGTGAACAAGGAGGGGTGCATACTTATAATTTGAGGCAAGGGTTAGGGTAAAAAGAAATATAATTAAAATATGGCAAAATCATAAATGCATATAGTTGTTGCTCATCTATATTAAATGGAGAGTCTGCATAGATAGTTGTGTATATACACGTAGAGTCTGCGTATAGTTGTGTAGATAGGTTGGGTAAATTAGTATACGTACCGCCCCCATAATAGCAACATCTTTATCTATTCGATTCAAATTGTAATAAATCAATATCTCTTCCCCTGCAACTATTGATTTTATTGCACATACGAATACACAGTTTCCTTCACGCCCCTCAAATACGCAATTGGGTCGCTTATTTGTGGTCATGGGTTGTGTACTGTTTATAAACACTCCAATATTCCCCAATGCTTTTGGCCTTCCATCAATGTAGATAGTTGCTCCTTTATTTTGATCATTGTTTTTTAGCTGTATATAATTTGCAGCCAAGCCATATCTTCACATACTTTTTGTATATTGGACTATTCGTATCCAATCTTTGTAGATATAACAGGGTCTAATGTACTCCATCAATTCAGTTAATCCGTTGTAATAGACCTTTATTCCATCCATAGAAAATAGCCCCAAACCATGTAATGACGATGGAACAATTCGGTATATCCTTTCGTTTACACAAAAATCAGTGTTTATTTCAGGAAGATCCTTGGGTACCCATTGTTTCACTATATGTTTGTACCTCAAGGGCACCTCGATGTCGTCTATGCTCTCATGATCATAAGAACATGATCCCCCTTTCACAAGAAAAAAATCCATGCGTTTATGGAATTTTCTTCTGATCTTCTCACCTCTAGATGATCTCCGCCTATTAGACCTACTAGATGTCTCATTTTCCTCTATTCTACCTAAACTTCCCTCACTCAATGAAGATAGATATGACAAATACCTATTTGCTTGTACGTCTTATAAAACCATTAATGACAGAAACAGACAGTCAATCAAGATGTAACACTAGTTCATTACTAGTATCCTATTAGTGTCACAGTAAGCTCATAATGATTACCATAGTGTTTCTCTTTCTAGTATCCTATTGTGTTGGGAATTTTTCTCATGTAACTTTACCCTAATATTTTTTGGACAATTTGATGAAAACAATCACCTTACAAATCCTAGACCTAGACCAACTAACAGGTGATTAAGATGGGGGGCGGTAGGATTGGCTATCGAACTTGTTATTTGATCCCTTGAGGTCACCAAGGAATCCTCCCTTGTGGTTATAAATTTAGCCATCATAATATTAGGGTTATAATTTTTTCTTCAAGAGGATAAGCTTTGGATGGCGTAGACTCAAGGTCCCTTTTCACTGGTTCAAGATCAAATGGGAGCTCTATGGAAGTTGGGAATGGTCAACATGGATGCCATTATTATCCTCCGCATTCACAATGAATTCCAAGCTCAAGACATCATTGATCACCCTAAGGCATTTTATGAGAATATAGAGAAGTATTTTCAACAAATTACCATTCTCTTCGTGAGCTCTCTCTCCCATTCGGTGCCCTCTGCAATATCTCTCTCCCCGTGTCCTCTGTGAGCTCTCTCTAACCCTGTAGCTTATGAGCTCTCTCCTGGTGCCCTCCATGATCTCTCTCTAAAATTGTAGCTAATGAGCTCTCTCCCTATGCCCTCCGCGAGCTATTTCTAACCGCGAGCTCGAGTTCTCTATCTCTTCTTATGAATGGGCATGAGCATAAAAGTAGTTTCTTTGAATGGGCACGAGTCTCCTTGTCTAGGTAAGTATTCAAAGGGATTCAACAATAATGAACAAGTTCAAAAGAGATCATATTTATCCCCATACACCCTTCGTTGATTAAAATAAAGGGCCACACATATTATTTTTGTCTAACCCTTCTTCTATAATTTCCAATTTTTAATCGATTTTTACTTGGATCAATCATTATAACTTTTATTATATCAAAGGTGTTTCTTTATTATGGTCATATCCACAGTGATTTTTACTTCTAAACTACCAACCAATTTGCACAAACCACATGTGTGCAACAATTGTTGTCTATCCCATCCCATGTGTCAGTTTATGTTGTCATCATGTGGCAATGGTTTGAATGCAAGAGTTTCTTTGTCTCCTTATTGGGTTTCTTCCTCGTTGATGGTGTTTTTTGATGGGGGTCTATAAGATAGCATCTCCTCCATAACTTTATCTACTCTAGTGATAGATCTTTCTAAAACGACATTTTTTTCAAACTTGCACTTACTCCCTCCATATTTTCTATTAGGGTTAAATTCTTAATTTCTAGTTGTTGTAATGATAAAGTTATGCAGTGACTGTTAGTATTTTGACTTGTTCAACATACTAAGGTGACTGTTGGAGGGGGAAAACATAGTTTCCACAACATCGCAATTGTGACAACAATCTTCACAAATGTGGGATGTCAAGTTGTTATCCATCTTCACAAATGGGGTTTTCTAAAGAACATGGAGTTTTCTAAAGAACATGGGGTTTTTATCACAATATCCATGATGAAGTCATGGGTTCAATCTTGACATAAAAAATAACCCTACAAAAATTAAATTGCATAGGTGCTTACCATTTTCGTGGAAATTATTGTCCCTTGAGTGTATCTCCTTTGTATTTATCTCCAGTGGGATCACATTGTCCCCTCCTTGTCTCAGGCGACCGAATCAAATGATGGTGGGCTCACACTATCCACTCCTTGTCTTAGGTGGTCGGCTTCAATGCTAGTGGGCTCACACTGTCCCCTCCTTATCTCAGGAATCGACTCCAATATTTTCACACGACTGGGGTTTTGTTTCAGATGGGCCTCCTCAATAGTGGGCTCACACTATCCCCTCCTTGTCTCAGGCGGCCAGCTCCAATATCTGCAGGTGACCAGGTTTTTGTTTCAGGTGGGCCTCCTCATTAGTGGGCTCACAATATCTTCTTCTTGTATCAGGAATCTGACCCCAATATGATTTGCACATGCGCATGGGATAGGGTTTTGTTTTTGTTTCGACTAGTCGCCGACTAGAATAACTTCACACTCACGGGATTATGGATTTGTTTCTTCATTTTATGATTGCTATAACATATTTTTTTGTTTTTTCATTATATTATATTAAATTAATATATATTATACGATATATTTTGGTGAAGGCTATGAAAGACAAAGAGTTATGCCTTGGTAGAGTGTTGTTGATGTATCCTTCAGGCATAGTATTGTAATGACTCTAACAAAGTACTAACAAACCCATTCTTCGATTAAATGTAGGAGGGTGTAACATGTTTATTTCTAAGTTTATTGTCCATAAAAAATTGCTTCCCATTTGAAAAAAAAAAAACAATGATAGTAATAAATAATGATAATAGTAAATAATACACAATAGATATTTAGTATTACTAGTAATAACAATACCCTAATAAGTCTATTGGATTAGCTCAATCACTTTGAAAAACTTTCTTCAAGGAGGAGTTCATTGTAAGGTCTCATGTCCTAATCTAGCCATGGTTCAAGTCTCATTGAGTCCCTCTAGGTTACCAACTACTATTGTGGTTGATGTTTGAGCTAAGATCCATTCATATATTTCAATGGATAGGGATGATATTGTGAGGTTTTCCTTGGATGATAGTAATAATAATAATAATTATTATTATTATTATTTGGTAATAAGAAGAAGAAGAAGAACACGAAGAAGAAGAAGAAGAAGATTCCCCTAACCCATATGACCCTCGATGCTATCACCTCCTGACACTTTGTGACCATGAACACACTATCCCCATAACATTGTGACCATAAACACAACAACCCCTTAATACACTATGATCCCCGATGCAATCACGCCTAACACATTACGACCCCGAACACACCAATCCTCTAATACACTATGGTTGGCATTAACCCATTTGAGTCTGAACACAATCATGATTTAATATATCATGATCTTGAAAGTACACTAAACCCCTAATACACTATAGGCACTAAAAATTATGACCCTTGACACACTATGACCCCTAATACATTTTTATTATAAACATAGGAATAAACCCGTTGAGGGCTTGATAGAATCACTCTTAACATTGTGAATTTGAATATGCTAACCCCTTTAATACATCATGACCCTTAACCCCACTAATTGTACTAGCCCTAAACCCATAACCCACTAACTATTTAATGATTAATCCACTAACCCCAGTAACCCTTGATCCCCAATCCCATGACCCTAGTAACCCACTAGTCATATTTGACCATCATTAACTATATTGACCATGGTTGATGCATGACCCCATGAACCTCCTAACTATTTAATCCCACTGAACCCATCTCATAACCCCTTGA
>SNQJ01S0034517.1:0-23580 GCA_010110895.2 Picea sitchensis
GCACCATTCTGAAATTGTTGTGACGATGTTGTAAAGGTGCAATAAAATGTATGTGCATGAGAGCCAACAATTTGATTAGATGAGGAATGATTGCAGGAAGAAGGAGTCTTGGATATGGCAATGTTGTAAGTCCATAAGGAAGATCAATTTCTTGCTGAGCTAAAATGTTATGGGAAGGAAAGTCCCATGATTATGAATCAGGTTCCTGTGTAGAACAAATATGAAAACAAATTGTGGAATAGGAAATCTGTAGGTGACAGATTTGCAATAAAATTCTGAAAGTTGGAATTTATAATGATGTCTCACGAATGTTGTGTACATGTGACACAGGTGAGGAGAAAAGATCTGTCCAGGAGGAACAGATGAAGGCTGTCAAAGCTAAAGATGATAAAAAGAAAAGGGGCTACTGCTGAGCCATGAAAACCCTGTGATAAGCCATGATCGCCTAAACATTATTGTGTTGAGGTAACACAATCCAAGGTACACCTCGACAAAGCAAGTCTGAGGGACGCCTCAACTGTAAGACTCGATAAAGTCTCTAAAATTTTCCTATGCGAGAAAACCTTGGCAAGGCAAGATGGATCACCCAAGAGACTATATAATAGTGAAGGGGATGCCTAATCCTAGGCCTGGAGGGTGAGTGACCACAAGGAAGAGGAGATCTTAATAATTCTTGTAAACTATTGGGATCATGCACACAATGAGTAGTTTCCCGTGCAAAAAAACCTTGGAAAGGAAGATAAAATCATGATAGCTCTTGTGAACTATTGAATTGGAATCATGCACCCAGTGGGTACGTCAAGGAAAGTGATGAGCATGGATAACAAAACTACCATGTGGATATAGATCCACAAACTGCACAGATAAGTACTGTGCTAGAATATGAATTTTCCTTTTTAATTTGGAACAACAGTAAGATGTTTTCACACAAAATTGTGATTAATGTGCTTGTTGTCCAAGAATTATTGAAGGCAGGTGACAAAGACTAAGATTTTGAAAGAGGACCTAATTGAGTATGAAGGTCAAGACTTCTGAAGTGGCCAAATGAGAAAGGAATCACAGGTGTTTTGAGAAAAGAACACTGAGGACGATGTTCCCTTAAGGGGGAGGGAATTGTAACACCCTTGTTTCCCCCAATTTGTAATTAATCATAGAATAGGAATTACCATGCTAATGCATGAGGAAAATGTAAATGTATTATTTTTTGAGTTGCCAATAATTGACTGTGGGGGTGAAGCCTTGAAAGTACTTGCCATGATATCATTAGAGGAAGAATGTGAAAACCATACAAGAGGGTTCATATATCAAATAACCCCAAATATTCATGATAAGGATGACAAACCTCCTTCGAATCCCAAGGAAAGGAAAGCAGTCAATGAAGAAAGAACGGTGGTTGAATCACCAACCACCCCCCATTAATGGAAACATGGGCTGTCAGCCCAAAGTACTATAGGGACCTACAGACCTAAGTTTCCTTCTGNAGAGGAGAGGAGAAGGACACACGAGATGAGAATGGGAGCTCGCACGGGAGAGGCACGAAGCTCTCCAATGGATCACGAATAGAAGGCCTTGAGTTTGATGATGAAGAGCATATGAGAAACCTCATCGAGGCCACAAACGAGTGAGAAAGCTCTGAGTTGCAAAAAACAGGACCCGAACAGAAACTGAAATAGAGAGAGAACCCTCGAGAAGAGTGAGAGTTCCCTGGTGATATCATGGCTTGGAACGGGTGTGGCCAGAGTGATAATATTGAATGCCTCTGAGCCCATGGTTGGGTGGAAGGATGAACACCCACAGTCAGTTGGTTGGGGGCAACCTGTAATAGATAAGTGATTTCTTACTCTGTGTAATTTAGCTGCAACTAGGCATGAATTTGGTTATATGGTGTATGTTTCAGGAATTGTGCTTGATTTTTGAATGGATATATTGTGTCTCTTTCCTTACTGCTTGGCTATATAATTAGGCCAGTAAGAGATTATATGGATAGGACATGATTGGTACTCGTAAATACTTGTGTCCTAAAGAAGCTTGAGTTAGAGCCACAAACGGTGAGTTCGTCGACCTTAGGCATAATCTCATGTACACATGCCAACCTTCCTTGTTGTCTAGAGTCCCTTAGAGGATGAATTCTGTTAAGCTCGGGAGAGGTAGTGTAGTTATGCACAGGTTCCCTGTGAGGCAAGTAGAGACCGAGAATCACTCAAGTCCTAGACTTAACGAATGAGTGAAAGGGGTGCGCAGAAGACTCTTCTAAGAGTCAAGCTCAGGAGGAAGAGAAACAACAACCCTTAGATCAATTGTAGAGTGTGGATCTGGACCATTGAAATCCTACATCCAGACACACATGATAGTGTGCAAGAGGAGAGGATATGAATGGATGGTATAGAACCATTAGATCTGGAGCGGGGACCGACATTCATTGGACACGGAGATAGGCACACGAAAGAAGTCCCAAAATCACTTCAATCGTTGGATCGTTGGATGACAGGTGGAAAACATCTGGAAGCCACCGGGGTTTTGGAAATTAGGCATATAAGGGTGGTGAAGAACGAGGATTCGCAATCACCGAAATCACGAGGGTTATTCTGGATCGTTGGATCCAGGGCGACACATGGCAGAGATCTAACCCATCAGAGTTTCGACATCCAGGATACCTAAAAAGGCAAATCTCTTGTACTCGTCAATCACGAAATCCCGACTTGTGAAACCCTGAAGTGAGTTTAGAGGATATATGGTTCAGAGTTTTGGCTACCGGGAAACCTAAGTGAGAGACCTCCTGTCTACGCATATCTCGAAATCCCAACTTGCAAAACCCCGAAATGACATAGTGTGTCTAGAGTTTGGATGTTTCGTTGTTTTGGCACCCGGGAGACCCAAGGGTCAGTTCCCTTGTACTCGTCGGTCGCGAAAACCCAAAATAATAATAGCACGGATAAGTCTTGATGTCTTGGTATTTCGGCACCCAGGATATCTAGAAGCAAGTCCCTAGTACACGCCAATCCCAAATTCTCAACTTGTGAAATGTCGATACGGCTTAGCGCATGTAGATTTGTTTTTTCAGTGTTTCGACACCTGGAAACCCGAAGGGTATGAACCCCTCATCCTCTTCTACCACGAAAACCCAGTATGAGAAACTCTGAAAGGTGGGATTCCAGGTTTTAATCTAAGGCATTGTTATATGTGACAAACTGTTGGTCCCTTTCGGATTTTGGCACTTCGAGAGACAAGAGAGAAGAGGAACACATGCATCGCGATTTCCCGAATCGCGAAAGCCAGAAACACCTCTCTAGTAAGGCCCGTGGTCATAGCCAACGATCACATGGGTAAGGATAAGGGATGGTAGGGTCTGCATCAGGCCCCATAGGAATTTGGGGATTCTATTCCTCAGTGAAAGGAAGTAAAAATACGAAAAATATTAGTTCTCGTAGTGGGTGTGTGATAGAGGCAGTGGATTTAGAGTATTGAAACCTCTAGAAAAAGGCCATGGATGAAGAAATGACAACCTTGGATAAGAATGAGACTTGGGATTTAGTGGAGTTTCCAACTAGAAGAAATCCCATTGGAAGAAAATGGGTATTTAAAAAGAAGCTAAATGCATATGGAAAAGTGGAGAAATGCAAAGCTTAGTTAGTAGCAAAGGATTATTCCCAGGTTGAGGGAATTGATTTTGGTGAGATATTTTCTCTTGTTTCCAAGTTAAATTATATAATATTTATGTTATATATTGCTACTGCATTTGATTTTGAAGTAGAACATATGGATGTGAAGACAAAATTCCTACATGGGGATATAGAAGAAGAAATCTATATGAAGCAACCAAAAGGCTTTGTTGTTAAGGGAAAGAAGGAGCTAGTATGCAAGATGAAAAAGTCCATGTATGGTTTAAAACAATCACCAAGGATGTGGTCTCAAAAATTTGATACTTATATGTTGGGACTTGGCTTCACAAGAAGCAAAGAGAATCATTGTGTGTATTTTAAATTAGTTGTTGATCATTTTATTTATTTAGTCTTGTATGTGGATCACATGTTGCTGATAGGAAACAACAAGGAGATTATCCAGGATGTGAAAACTCAATTTTCCTCTAAACTTGACATGAAGGATCTCAATGCCTCAAATTTCATTTTGGGAATGGAAATGAAAAGAGATCAGAAAAAGAGGAAAAATTGGTTAAATCATAGAAAATATGTCGAGACAATATTGCAGAGGTTTAATATGCAGGAATGTAAACCGGTCAAGGTTCCTATTCATGTTGGTGTAAAGTTATCCGTGGATCAGTGTCCCAAGACACATGAAGAGGAGGAGGACATGTCTTGTGTTCCATATGCGATTTTATTTGGAAGTTTGATGTATGCAATGGTCTATACTATAATGGACATTGCACATGCAATGGGAGTTTTGAGCAGGTATATGTCAAAACCAGGGAAGGAGCATTGGACAACAGTAAAAATGGTTTTCAGGTATTTGCATGGCACTGCTAGCTATGGATTGTGCTACCAAGGAAGACCAGGATTGGAGAGAGTGTTGGATATACATGGATTTGTGGATGCAAGTTGGGCTGGAGATCTAGATCGTAGGAGATCTACAAGCGGGTATGTGTTTAACCTGTTTAGAGGAGCAATCAGTTGGATGAGAAAAAGACAAGATGTAGTGGCACTTTCAACTACAGAAGATGAATACATGGAAGCCACTCATGGAAGTAAGGAAGAATTATGGTTACAAATATTGTGTTCAAGTATTGGGTTGGTATATCAATATATAAGGATATATTGTGATAGTCAGGGTGCAATTTTTCTGGTGAAGAACTCGACTTATCATTCAAAGACAAAGAAAAAGAATGGATTTGAAGAAGATCCTTCTACAGAAGAAAAGACCTCCAAGGAAGAGGGAGGGGATGTGTACTTGGCTTCTTCAAGAACACATGTAGATCATGAGGCATGGTTGGTTGAATTGGGTGCATCCTTTCATATGACTCCCCACATGGAGTGGTTCTATGAATATGAAAGGTATGATGGAGGTAATGTTTTCCCAGGTGATGAATCAACAACCATAATCATAGGACGAGGAAAATTCAAGTTGAGGCTCATAGATGAAAGGATTAGAACACTACCTGGTTTTCTACACATCCCAAGTTTGGACAAAAATTTGATTTATGTAAGAAAAATGGACGATGCAGGGGTAAAAACAATATTTGAAAAGGAAACATGTAGGATGGTTCGAGGAGAAATGGTGTCATTTAAAGGACTTCGGTTTCGAACTCTATATAATATGCAAAGAAGAACTATTAGTGATGGGTGTAATAGTTCAAGTGTTCTTGATATTGGAGTTGAAGAAAAATAACTCCTATAGTCTCTAGATAAAAGGTTATGATGTGGCATCAAATTCTAGGGCATATCAGAGAGAAGGGTCTTCAACTACTACATAGTAAAGGTATGGTTGAAGGTATGTCTAATTGATCTCTGTATTTTGATTTCTAGGAACATTGTGTATATGGGAAGAAAAATCGGGTAAGATTCTCGTCCGGTGCAACGAGGGTAGAAGAAATTTTACAGCTAGTTCACAGTGATGTGTCTGGACCTGTGCCAATTCTATCATTGGGAAAATCTATGTACTATGTTTCATTTATAGATGACTTCTCAAGGAATAGTTGGATATATTTCCTCAGGAAGAAATATGAAGTCTTTGACATGTTTTAAGAGTTTAAGGCTCTTTTTGAGAATCAAATAGAGAAAAGAATTAAGGTGTCAAGGACAGATAATGGCAGGGAGTTCTGCGGGAATGAATTTGAAGAATTTTGTAAGAAGTGAGGTATAGAAAGGAATAATACTAATCAATATACACCTCATCAGAATGGAGTTTCATAAAGGATGAATAGGACACTGATGGAAAAAGGAAGATGCATGCTCAGTGGTGTCAGGTTAGGGAAATAATTATGGGAAGAGGTAATGGGTACTACATGTTACCTGATCAACAGATCACCCTCATTAGTGATGGATGAAAAGAATCCACAAGAGGTATGTACTAGTAAGAAACATTATCTCACACATCTTAAGGTATTTGGTTGTGAGGCCTATGTTCATGTTCCAAAGGAAAACATGAGTAACCTAGATAAGAAGGCTGAAAATTGTATCTTTGTTGGTTATAAATATGGTCTCAATGGTTATAAGAGTTGGAACCCAGAAACTAAGAAGGTTGTGTATATACAAGATGTGGTATTTAGAGAAATGAAGGATTTTGTTAAATAGGAATTCCTACCAAGGAATAACAAGAGAAAATAAATTTTGATTTAAAGGATGATGAATCAGACTCTACAGAAGAAAAATAATCATAAGAAGAAGATCCTCATACTCTAGTATTGAGGAGATCGGTTCGAGAAGGAAGGCTACCAGAAAGGTATACTCCATCTGATTTATGTTCACATTTTTCTTTTTCTATTACTGATGATGATCCTAGAACTGCCAGGGAGGAAGTGGATTCAGAGGATGAAAAGCTATGGAAAAAGGCCATGGATGAAGAAATAGAATGCTTGGATAAGAATGAGGCTTGGGATCTAGTGGAGTTGTCGGCTGGAAGAAATCCCATTGGAAACAAATGGGTATTTAAAAAGAAGCTAAATGCAGAACGAAAAGTGGAGAAATACAAAGCTCGATTAGTGGCAAAGGGTTATTCTGAGGTCGAGGGAATTGATTTTGGTGAGATTTTTTTATCTTGTTGCCAAGTTAACTTCTATAATATTTATGTTATATGTTTCTATTGCATTTGATTTTGATGTAGAACATATGGATGTGAAGACAACATTCCTACATGGGGATCTAGAAGAAACAATCTATATGAAGCAACTAGAAGGCTTTGATGTGAAGGGAAAGAAGGAGCTAGTATGCAAGCTGAAAAATTCCCTGTATGGTTTAAAGAAAAAACCAAGGATGTGGTATCAAAATTTTGATACTTATATGATGGGACCTGGCTTCACAAGGAGAAAACAGGATTACTGTGTGTATTTTAAATTAATTGGTGATCATTTGATTTATTTAGTCTTGTATGTGGATGCCATGTTGCTGATAGGAAATAACAAGGAGATTATCCAGTATGTGAAAACTCAGTTGTCCTCTAAATTTTACATGAAGGATCTTGGTGCTTCAAATTTCATTTTGGGCATGGAAATGAAAAGAAATTAGAAAAAGAGGAAACTCTGGTTAAATCAAAGAAAATATGCCGAGACAATATTGCAGAGGTTTAATATGCAAGAATGTAAAACGATCAAGGTCCTTATTGTTGTTGGTGTAAAGTTATATGTGGATCAGTTTCCCAAGACACAAGAAGAGGAGGAGGACATGTCTCATGTTCCATATGGGAGTGTAGTTGGAAGTTTTTTCTATGCAATGGTCTATACTAGACCATACATTTCACATGCAGTGGGATTTTTGAGCATGTATATGTCAAAACCAAGGAAGGAGTATTGGACAATAGTAAAAAGGATTGATGAATATTATCATTCAAATACAAAGACAAAGAATATTGATATTCAATATCACTTTGTGAGAGACACAGTTGAAGAAAAGAACATGTTGTTGATGAAGGTGGACACTTTGAAGAATGTTGTGAATTCATTAACAAAATCTGTGTGCATTGAGAAGTTATCTTGGTGTAGAGTATCCATGGGAATTGTTTCCCTAGATTGTTGACTATGTAACCCTGTAACCCCCAGTATGAAAAGAAAACAAAAAGTGGGAGAATGTTAGGTATGTGTTATATTCTTTGCACGACTAGCTCTAGTGTTTTCTAGTTTGCGTCAAGTGTGCAGGGGGGTTTGAGGGGGGGGGCACTAGGCCCCCTTTTTGTGGGTTGCAGGGGGCTGATATCCCTCCAATGTGGGGGTTCACGATAAGGTTCTACAAGATTTATTTTTCTCGAGAAACATGTCGCATTTCTCCTCGTTTTTCTTTTCACCTTGATTTTTGTGTCCATTGTTGGGAGGTTTTTCGGCACATGGTTTTTGTCAATGGTCTTCTATTTCCGGTTAAGGAATTAGGGTTGTTGACTAATCCAGGTCATTGGGTTAGGGTTTTGGATGTCGTTGGCTCCTATATGTATATTGTATTGTAAAAAATGTATCACTATGAATGAATATAAAATATGTTGGTTTTCCTGGTTTGGGTTTCCAGGGGAAAGGTCTCGGTGTAACGTGTGTATTTTCCATTGTGTCTTTTCTGTTCTTTTATTAAAAATATATTTGCAGTAAAATATTGTAAAAGGTTAAAATACACACCCATTGTACATTGCATATAAGAATGAGACACTGAAAAAAAAAATGAGGAAAGAGGGAAAACCTCATGGGAAAAACCCACCCTCAAATTACAATGCATAAAAAATGAGAAGGAACGAAAATCAGTTGCTAAGCAACCATGTCCTTCACTCCAAGAACACCTCACAACTGTGCAAGTTTGTTCTCGTTGAATATTTTTTTGAAGATGTAGATGTATGCAAGGATCTGATGAAGTAGTTGCACCATTGAGATGTCCACACATATCCAATTTCTCTTCTTTTAATGAAGAATATGCAAAAAAAGTTTGGATGAAATTTTGAAAACCCTGGGGCCATTTTTGGAAAAAATGTTGAAATTCTGTTGATTTTAAAATGATCATAACTTCACTTCCCGAACTCTATTTCGGACAATATTTTTTCGAAATTGGATATTTTTCCAAGAGGAATTCAATTGTACAATTTTTTTATGCAAATGATTCTAATAAAACATCAGAATTGAATCTGATGTGTGCGTATCCATTTTTGTCTCTTAAGATGCATGCATGGTGCATGCATGTTGCTCCTAAGATGTATGCAGGGCACATGGAAAAGTGTCTCCATGTGACCCATGATATGCATGAAATATATCTTTCACATGAAATTTAGAAAACAAATATGAAATGGAGTAGACATCATATGAAATTAATGGAACAAGAATTTGTTCAGATACTTGTGTAGAAGGCTCTTCAAACTAAGATGATTGATCTTCCAGTGGATTTTCTACTTTCTCTATCTTGTCAAAATTTTGCATGCAGTCTTCCTTATTCCAAAATAGAACCTCCAATCGGGTCCATAATTCATTTGGAGTTGATTCTTGTTATTCATCATATACTTGATGGAAAAGTTCAGGAGAAATAGACAAGTAGATACATCCTATGGCCATATGTTGTCTATTGAGAAAGTCATTTTTCTCATCGAAGGAATCAGGCTCTACTTCCATTAGCATAGTTATTTGGTACAATCCTCTACATTTGAGTTGAATAAGAATTTTTGTCTTCCACTCCAAATAGTTATGAGGTGTGAGAACTATTGTCGACGACTAATCCATGTTCTATGTGTTCTTCAATCTTCAACCACCTGCAAAAAGAGTTTGGTGTGTCTTTTTCCTAGAAATATGTTGGCTCTGATACCATGTAAATGTGGATGAACATGTATAGATAAGATCTAGATAGCAAAGGAAATACACAATTTGCATAAAAATGAGAAAAGATAGAAACGAGAGAGAGAGAATCAAAGAATTGTATTAACTATATTCCACACTCAAAGAGTGAATAATTTACAATAGATATAGGCTACATGAGTAACTAATGCACCATATTAGTGATCTAGAGATTTCTAGACACTCGGTGATAGAAATTGGAGTGAATTTCCACCTATTCCTAGTTAATTGATCCATGCAATCATCAGTTAACTGAGTCACGACTTCCATTAGTCTAACTAAGTGTAACTGAGTGTAATTGAATCTAAATTGAAGAGGAACATCCTATTTTGTAGGGGAATATTCTCTAGAGAGAATATTCTCATCTGAGGAAGAGTTATCAACATTGGACTGTAAAACTTAGGAAAATAATTATAGGTGAGTGTGTAATATCTCCAACATCGGGCACCCGATTTTTAATTCTCTCTCAAAATCGATTACCTGAAAGGCAAGGTGCATCCTACCTTTGTGAAGGAGCGATATGTCATGAAACGAGAGTATGAAGAGTTCAAAGTGAGGATAAATTTTTTTGTATCAAAGACTAAGAAGGACCTTGAGGAAGGGTGGGTTATGCCAGATAGAACACCCTAGACCGGGAATAATACTTGTGACCAACCTGGGATGATTCAGCTGTTTCTGGGAAACAATGGAGCCCATGACATTGACGGGAACGATATTCCTTTCCTTGTATATGTTTCTCGTGAGAAGAGACCTGGATATCAACACCACAAGAAAGTCGGTGCCATGAACGCCCTAATTCGAGTCTCTGCATTTCTAACAAATGCCCCATTCATATTGAACCTAGATTACGATCATTATATCAACAATAATAAGGATGTGCAGGAGGTAATGTGCTTTCTCATGGATACACAACTTGGAAATAAATTGTGCTATGTCTAGTTCCCTCTGAGATTCGATGAGATTGATTGGCATGATTGATATGAAAAAAAAAACAATGTTTTCTTTGACATCAACATTAGTGTGGTCAACAGTTCAATAAGCGTGGCACCGTGGATGAATTTCTGCAATCAGTTGGTATGTATATGTTTTGGAAACTAGGAATGGATATTTATGTTTCACAGGTACATCGTAAAACAAATTCCTTCAAATGTGTTCCTAGAAGGATTTCGACGAATGTGTTCTGGAAGACCTGCAAACCAAATTGGGAATATATCTCCTCGGGGGAGAGAGTATTCACCAAATTGTTGTAATGGGAACTTTGGGGATGATATTATTGAAAAATGCATATCATCTCATATATGAAAAAACAAAATCAACAATAATTGATAATGTACATTGAAGGAGAATTTGTGTACACCAACTAGTGGCATTTAATGGTGATGATATCAGTAATAGTGTTATCACTGAAATTTTGTCCGCAAATAGTTACAGGAATACAGCATCTCCAAACACCTATCAGTTCACCCGCAGCCCCAATAATTCATTTCCAAAAGGCACAAACTATACAAATGTTCAAAAAAATGAAATGCGCTGAAACACCAAAGGAAGCGCACACATGTGCGCAGGCCAAAAAAGACAAAAAAGTACACATGTGCCCGATGCACAACTGTGTACGAGAAAATCCGTGCACACTTGTGAACGACTCATTTATGGTTCTTGTCGGCCTCTCACCCACTTCTGGACCATCTCCCAACTTGATTTGACCCTCAAATCTGAGTTGAATCCGAATGGGGGGCTGGTCAAAGACCTAAGGGAGCCCTAAAGGGCCCCTTCTTCACACTAAAGACTGGTTGGGTATTGACTCAAAGACTAGCTATAAAAAGAGGCCATAGGTGCAATAATAATTCAAGAATCTCATTGTATTGTTATGTTTCCTTTATTCTCCTTCAAGGAACCTCTTTTCTTCTTGGAGCATACTAGCAACATCTCATTAAGCTATTCACCTCACCTCTTGAGGGCATAAGCTTGGATTTATTCACCATTTTATTTCTAGTTTACCATTTGTAAGAATAGATCTCACATAGGGGACTCAAGATACCTCCCAAGGAGGAAGAGGGGATCCATAAGTCCCCCTTTCTCTACGGTGTTTTCCCACTAATATACTTCTCCATTGGTGGCATGATTATTGGTCATTTGTTTGATTAATTTTGGTTCAAATTTCCTCATGCACTTTAGTTTTATTTCTTTAGTTTTTGTTAGCTTAATTGTTTGTTTATTTCATTTTATTGAATTTTTTTATTCATACACTAACCCCTGTATTGTCTAGTAGACCCAACTAGACTTGCAAGTACCCCTCTTTTGCTCATTCAAGTGACAAAAGGGACACAACAGATTGGTGACCATACTAGGGATAAGGTATCAATTTCCTCCCTATTTGGGTTGTTTGAGCACTTCTTTTTTACCCATTTTCCTTGAAAGGATCATAACCAGCCTAGCGTTACCTACAAAGAGCTAATTTTGGAGCTAGGAGAGGAGAATTCCACTTAAAATCCTACCCCCGCCCCCAATGAGTACCAGAACGTGTGCCGGTATTTCGGCTCACAGATGTGCATTCCAAGAATTGTGCACCCACAACATTTTTCTATTCATTCTGCGCACAGTGCACCCAAAGGTATTTTGTTCACTACCCATTCTATGCATTGTGTGCCCACTGCGCCTCTGTCTGAACCATAACCCATGCATCTGTCCAAAATCTCAACATTGTAAAAGTTTTTTTTATGTTTTGAAGGCTCCTAGCCTTCAAAATCTTGCTTTTGTGCAATATTGTAAATGCACCACTCTTAGATCCCCTCTCCACATGAAGGGTTAGTCAAAACATAGGCACTTAGGGGGTTAAAAAGAACCATATTTCTCCTCTTTTGCTTTGATTTTCCACATGGATGGCTTATTTTGATTGTAAAATTTAAGATGAGATCATTTACTATCACATATATAAACACTTGCATTGGGACCATAAATCGAACTTTAATCATTAAGTATGCTCTTCTCTCACACCATAGAGCGATCTTGAGAATAAGAAACGTGATTAAGGACACATTTAATATCCCTTAAAATATTTAGGAGAGAACAAAGCCCCCCTAGGGATCCCCTCAGTTTATTTTCAAAACATCTTAAATTTGTAAGGGCCCATACATGCCCACATGTTGTAAAGATAGGATAGTTCTTGAAGTTGCTTTCTTAGTTTACATCACTAGGGGAGTTTAAAGATTATAGTAATGGGCACATACATGCCCACATGCTTGCAATATAGGATAGTTGTTCAAAATATTTCTTAGATTAAATCACATTAGTGAGTTTAAAGGATTGGTAAGGACCCATATGTCCACATGCTAGTTCTTTAAGGACTTTAAAATTTCACAAGGTTGTACCAATGGCATCTAGAAAGATAGGTAATAAAGATTTGTAAGGACCACAAGAAGTCCACATGATACAATTCGACACCTAACTTATTAAAAATTAGGCACAATTGTTCACTTTCTCACACACAAAGTCATTACTCACTCACATAATTTCATCTCGAATTATGGAGGTTGAAGTAGGTTTCCTCCAAAGGGATTCCAAAATGTCCCACTATTTCTTGAAGAAATTATCCACACCCGCTTAATTCAAACAAGATTGGTTCACACCCCCAATCTCTCAAACAACCACATCTAAATTTTTTCTAAAAAAACTCACTAAGTTTTCCTCCACAGGAGGTGCCAAAAGAAATTTTTTAGTCTAGGTAGGATCTCGAGGGTAGGCATCCAAATAACCACCCGTTATCTAGTTCACACATATTCAAACATTAGAAGTTGAAAAAAAATTAAATCCTCTGAGTCAAGTGTTCCTAACACCATAAGGTAGGGAGATAACCATGAAGGGTTGAAGGCCGAGGTCCAGTTGTTATGTGCGTCCCCCCTTGAGTCACCCACCTCTTGGAAGGGATCCATCCCGTGACCCATTTCTTAGGCCGAAAATCTAAATGCCTCACTTTGACCGAGGTACCTAGTAGCCAAATTTTAGGACATCTACCCAGGTGGCAATTGTGGGCTACAATTGCACCTTGATCAGATTTTGTGTGGCTATTGGGAAATATCTCCAACTCTTTCGGGATATGCACCCTCTACCCCTCATTATAACTGATTGTTTCATCCTTCACTAGTTCCTCTTTCTGTGGCTTCAGACCCCACTGTTGAGTATTATTGGAAGGTCCAGTGCTATTTGAGAGGAAGGATGTTACATCTTTACAAGACATGAGAATTTTTTTTCTTTGTTCTCCCACGTGGACAAAATCCACCTACCCACATGTATGCTTCTTTTCAATTTGATTTATGTATCATGCTCTCTTGATTACATGCAATTGTGAGATATATTGTGAAGGTCCAAATTATAGAAGTCTCTTGTTCATTTATTTCTCTCATCACCATTTACGCCCATTTCACTTTGCTAGTCGAACATCATAAGGGACCCACAGAATCCTCGTCACTCCAGACGCTTGTAGAATCTCCCCCCTATTCTAGGAGGAGTCCCTAGTCTCACCAACTCATAGGCTCAACCATCTCACACCACTGTGAGTGCTACTATTTTGGGATCAGGTTTGCTTGGTTCCACTTTACTTGGGTCCAATTCCCAAGGCCAACCATCTACTAGCTCTCCTTTACAAGGAAGCAAGGGGAAAACTTCTTCTCAAGGGGGAAGTACAACCCCACCCAACCCCCCTCAAGGTTCAAGTACAAAACCTGCTCATACCATGGTTGGAACTAATCCTCCACCACCACTCCATATTCCATATTTGGCCTCCCTCAACATACTTGATTTGAGTAAACTCACAAACGACCCTATATTACATGACCCCACATGGCCCACTATGCATACCAAACTACATTAAGAAATTCCCAAGTTTGAAGGAATGGAAGGAGAAGATCATGCCAACCATATCATGACCTTCCACTTATGGTTCTCTTCAAACAACATCATGGCCAACTCCATCTGATTTAGGTTATTTCATTGCACACTCATAGGTCCATCAACCAAATGGTATGTGGACAAAAAATCAGGGTCCCATGTGACTTTTGAATCCCTAGCCAAAACAAAATTGACCTTCTTTCAACTACCAGTTCATCATGACAATGGTCTCGAACTACTCTCTAAGTTTAAATAGACCTCAGCCACGCATATCACTGACCACATTCACAAATGGAATTGACGACGTAGTTTATGAAAAGTAGAAACCACCAAAGAACAATGCCTCGATTGGTTTCTGATATCACTCGTCTCTCTCCTTGCCAAAGATGTGTCCTCCACCTTCCCCCAAACCGAAGAGGAATCCATCATCAAGGATCAATAGTATGACCTCATTTATGCATAGTCGGGATACTTATACACCATACTACCTAACACCCTGAGACCCATACCATTCGGCCAGGACAAACCTGGGATGTCTCACTCAGCAGATGGATCGATTGGTACCACAACACACCACAATCCATACATCCAACCACCACCTATGTATGGTACACCCCAATATCCACAGATGTATGGAGGACCCCCTTATTACCCTCCCCCCCTTATCAACAGTCATACCCTGTTGTCCTCCCTCCATCCATGAGTGGACCCATGCCAACACCCATGATGCGCCTGACCATTCAACCAATTTTTTTTACTCCCTCTACCTTAGCTTATAACCTGGGCACTATTGAAAATGCTACGCCTTCCTATGCACCCTACAGAGCATTGCCAAAAAATAATCCGTATTTTCCATTTCCTAGTTCTCCACGGCCAATTGTTCCTCCACAAGGACAACCGCATGCTAGGGTTAACTTTGTTCATCCCTCTCCCATTCAACAATTTCAAAATTTTGAACAACTGAATACATCAAATCTGGCCCATCAGTCAAATAATGATAAAAATAAAGGAAAAAACCGAAACAATAATAACCCAGAACCAGGGGGAAATAACCCCCCAAAAAACCAACCTGTTGAGGGAAACCAGAACCAGGGTAACCAGAAACCCCAAGGGGGAAATAAAAAAAAACCAAGGGAGGAACAAAAACAACAACCTCCAGATGAACTTGCCTTGTTCTCTTTGCGTTGAGCATGGTCATTATACTCACCATTTCCCCCAAATCGTTGATTTCAAATAGATGAAAGATTACATGAACGTGCCACATCCTCGAGCACCACCTGCCCTTTAACGGGCCCCACAATAGTATTTTCAACAACCACCCTCGATTGTGTTGAAAAACTGTATTCCACACCAAGGGGTGATGAATACTCAAAAGGATATGCATCCTTCCCCACCACAGATGGGATAGTATCAAAACCCTGGGAACCTGGCAGATCGCAATATCCTCCTCACTAGCGAAGAATAAATTCTTCTAAAAACACGCAGTCATCAATACAATGCACCCCCTGAATCTACTCCCACCACTTTGGAAGTAGCTCCAGCTACAGTCAGACTAGCGTTGATGATTCCCCACCCTAACGTTGATCCCGCCATTTGTATCCCTCACATCTCGTTACAATGGAATGTCAACAATCCTCAAGCTAGGGCAACACACAACTACAGTCTGGTCGATGACTTGGTGCAATCTCCCACAACCATGTCAGTATTGGAGGTCCTCCAAACCTATCCAACTCAATGAAAATCCTTAATTTCTACCTTGGGGGCAGTCGACCCCACTTACTCTAGACTCATCACATTTGATCAAGATTGTGGGGAACCTCATCTCCCCGCTTTGGTAGATTTTCAGATACCAGTCAAGATTCATAACATCATGGTTCATCGATGCATCATCAATGAAGGTGCATCCACATGCATCATGTCCAAACTTGTATGGAAGAAACTTGGCTCCCCTGAACTAATACCATCCACCATCACTTTGAGAGCCTATTATGGACGACCATCCTCTCCTGAAGGGATCTTTCAAAATTTCCCCATTGAACTCGAGGGGAAAACCATTCTTATTGACATTGAGGTTATCGACACCCTACTCGATTACAACATCTTGTTTGGACGTAGCTACATGTACGCTATGAAGGTTGTGGCCTCGTTTGTGTTTAGAATGATGATGTTCCCCCACAATGGGAAGATCATCACCATCGACCAAGTCTCACATTATGAGCCTAACCACTCCTCCAACATCGACAACATCTTACCTCTTGTCCACACTAGTTCTGACACATATCCACTCATGGATATGGGCCCCAGAATTTTCAAAGACCCATATTTGCTGGGGGCATACCACGGAGCTCCACCGCTCATACACCCCTCAACACAAGTGTGTTTCATATCTTCCAATGGAACTAAAACAAGAGATACCATTCCTCCCACAGAGGCTTCTCCACTCCCCTCCCTCCCACTAGTAGAAGAAACACTACCTCAGGAATCCTATGAAAACCCTACAACACCACTTATCCCTGACTTCACCCTCCCCTAGGGTCAATTCCTAGTTTGGGAGACAATCCCCCAATCCATTACTCAAATTCCCTTCTTCTACCCCCCATCGGAAGTACAATATTTCTAGGTAGACGCAACACTTACCCTTCCCAACATGGTGTTGGCCATTCTGGTATGGTATTTACACCCACCTATGATGGTTCCTCAACCATCCCTCCCTCCCCAAATAGAGGGAATCTCGATGCATATTCTAGTACTAACTCCGACCACACCTCCCTCACCCCCACTTACCAGCACCACTGCGATAGATGGGGGCAGACAGAAGAAGAATGAGCCCACCACTCCACTTCCACCCCAAGTTCAACCTCCTTGCGCACTCTACAAGAGAGAGGTACACCCGACAAATATATGTCCCTCTCTCCCTGAGTTACGTAATTTGATCCAAATCCCTCGAGCAACCACCTCGCTCATCACTTCACCAAGAACACCTAGTACTACCACCACGTCCCCTAATACAGGTAGTAAAGGGATGCGAACCAAATTTGCATGTGCCAAATGTTCAAAGTATGGCCACTACACTCATCATTGCCCCACCCTACCTTAGTTTCAACAGATGGTAACAGTCGTATGCCAAATATTTCAGCGAGACCCCTCTCCTCTCATATCATCAAGTACCGATGTCACCAACATCCATTATGTCACGAACTTAGTCAACGAACATATGAGGTTTCCTTACTCTCTTTGTGACTCACTTCATCATTTCACATACCAGTGTCTCTAGATCATTAAATACAGGCATCGTCAAATGGACCTTATTCGAAATCCTCCAACTACCCCACTTACTCTGATTCAAGTGACTCCCCCTATTCCTTCTCTATATATTCTTCCCATCACCTCCCCTAAACTTGAGTCACTTCCCACCCCTCCATGGTTCATGGATAGACTGTCTAAGGATTTCCCCCAAATCCTCCCAATTCTCCGGTTCATTTCCCTCAGGAAATATTACCCCCGACCACAATCTAAAACCCATAGTATCTAGACATTTGGTTTATGACCAACATGCCATCGCACCATAATTGTGACACCCCCTCTACGTCTTCACCACCTAAAGACAATCATACGGTGACAGTCACCAATGTTACTTCCTCAGATACCCTATATTCTCACATTTTCCACTACGACGAAGATATCCTATAAGAACTAACTACCCCCAATTGCCCATGGAATTCTCTTCATCACAAAGCTCTCTTTCTCTCACGGGAATCCTTCAACCCTCCTAGACAAACCTCCATATGTGCAATCGAAACCAAGGAATTTATTCCATCAGGGCATATAGACTGGTTCAACAACCCTATCCCTGCCCCCGATGCTTTTGAAGAAGGCAACATGGCCAACATTTCCCCCACTATCAAAATCAACATTTCCATCAAACTCAGAATCATCGAAGAAATCACCATTGGCGCCGCATGCTCCCTTGAGGAACTCACCGTTTACAAAGCACTTTTTCAGGTAAGATATTTTTTCCTGCTAATATACAGAGAAGCCCGACCTCTATCCTTCTATCATCGAACATCGCATCGACACTTGTACGTCAAAATCAACAACCACTACACCCATCCAAATTCATGTCTATCAAAGACAAAATTGACAAACTACGTGCTACAGGGTTCATATACCCCATCGCATACACGTCATGGGTCTCCAACCCTGTCCCTGTTAACAAAAAATAGGGCACTATTTGCGTCTGCACCGGATTTCGTGATCTCAACCATGCTTGTCCCAAACACAACTTCCCCACTCCTTTCATATACCAAATTATCAATGACTGTGTAGGCCATGAGGCTCTGTCCTTCATGGATGGCTTCTTTGGATATAATCAAATCCAAATCCACCCAGTATATCAGTATAAAACTGCATTCACCACCCCATGGGGTAATTTTTCCTATCATGTCATGCCTTTTGGACTCAAGAAAGCATGTGCTACATTCCAACAAGCCATGACTTATGTTTTCCATGATCTCACTTGCATCATCCTCGCTTACTTGGAAAACCTCACTGCTCGATGCAAGAAATGAACTCAACATCTAGATGACTTATGAATTGTCTTTCAATGGTGTCGCCAATACAATACCCTCTTAAACCCCCTCAAGTTTGTATTTTGCGTCACCGACAGATTCCTCCTTGGGTTCATTGTCTCCCAACATGGCATCATAGTCAACCCCCTCAAGGTCCAAGCTATCACAAAAGTTCCACCACTTAGGAATTTTTGCCAACTGCAGAGCCTACAAGGCAAAGCTAACTTTTTACGATGCTTTGTCCCAGATTTTGCCACTCGTGCATATTTGTTTCTTTGCTTACTGCATCATGATATCCTATTTCGATGGGATGAACATGACCAAACCTCTTTTGATGATTTAAAAGCAGTGCTATACAATGACCCTTTGATCATTCCACCCGACTACGATCGCAACTACATCCTCTATTTGTTGGCCTTAGCCGTCTCAGTAGTAGGAGTTCTCGTTCAACTAGGGGATGATGGACGCAAGCATGTCATTTACTATGTCAGTAAAAATATTTTAGGACCACCCTTGAAGTATAATCATGAAGATAAACTCTCCCTCACAGTTGTCCTCACAGTCTAGAAACTGCGTCATTATATCTTGCTTCACACTACCAAAGTCGTGGAATATTCTAATCCCATGCAGTAATTTCTTAGTTGACGAAAAATTAATGGTAAATTCACCCAGTGGATCATCATCCTTTAGGAATACGACATCGATTTTTCAATTCCCAAAAGAAAGAAAGAACTTTTTCTCACCGAACTCATCATGACGTTTCCCACTGACACTACAATTTCTCTCGTCAATATAGATTTTCCTGATGAACACCTCTTCTACATCCCATTAGATGACCCTTGGTATGGCGATATTCTTGTATACCTCCAGACACATAAGTTTGGGTCTCATATTTCATGGGATGATCATCGGTGCATTCTCCACCAGGCCCCTTGATACCTCCTTATTGGTAACATCTTATAACGATGTGGGGTCAACACCATACTCCGTCGATGTTTGACTATCGACGAGGCAGACAAAGTCTTGAAAGATTTCCATAGTGGCACTTGCGGTGGCCACCTCTTAGGGATGTCCACCACCCAAAAAATCATTCAAGAAGGCTACTTCTAGACCACATTATTTCAAGATTTCATCCATGTTGTTAAGCGATGCGACAAATGCCATCTTTATGAAAAAAAGGCACGAGCGCCACCTTCTCTTCTACATGCAGTCATCACTGTCGGCCCCTTCTACAAATGGGGAGTAGACTTCATGAATTTCAACCCTCCATATAGAAATGGACATAATTATATCATCATGGTAGTGTATTACTTTACCAAATGGGTCGAAGCCATGCCTACCTTCAATAACACCGCTAACACAACAACGCGTTTTTTCCTCAATCATGTCATTACCCACTTCAGAATTCCACTACAATTAGTCTCCGATCACGGTAAAAACTTTGAGAATGAGATCTTCATCGAACTATCCTCAAAGTTGGGATTCTCCCATTAGTTTTCCTCCCCATACTACCCTCAGTCCAATGGACAGGCTGAGGCTATCAACAATGTCCTCAAAACCATGTTGCAATGCACTGTCAACAAACATAAGACCAACTGGCATCATATGTTGTTTTCAACATTATGGGCTTATCGCATGACAGTCAAAACTTCCACCAGTTTTACACCGTTCCATCTCGTCCATGGGATTGAATCCACCCTCCTCATCGAGTGTGAAATCCCCACCTTACGCACTGCCATCGAGCTATTGTCTGACACTGCTCCAATGGAGCATCACTTGTTGAACTTAGAGTCACTGGATGAAGATCGTTGATCTTCATTACAGAACAATGAGGCAACTAAAAAATGGTCTAAAGCCACCTTTTACCACCATGTCAACCTTCGCTCATTCAACGAAGGAGATCTCGTCCTAGCCTACGATATCGCTCACGATACTTTCATCCATGGGAAATTGAATTCATTATGGCATGGACCCTACATCGTCCAACACTGCCTCACTAAAGGCACATACATACTGGCCTCCCCAGAAGGATACCCTCTTAAAGAACCCATCAACGGGTTGTACTTAAAGAAGTTTTATGCTTGAGCTATTAGGTCAGAACCTACATATACAGATGTTGTATAGCTATTAGGGTGCATATATGTGGAAAAATATAATTTTTAGCTGTGGGAACTGCAAAAGGGGACTTCAAGTCTGCATAGGGAAATGGAAAATGACTTTTGAGAAAGTTTGCATGGGGTGAGGAAAATCTTGCTATAACATATGCCCCCTAATGTGTGAGGTCAGAGGAGTATCTGTGATCTCTGAAATACATTATAATTCCCAAAAGTGGATTAATGGAGACCCAACTAGATGAACTAATTGCTCATAAGAATATTACAGTCCATAATGACTTTGTGCACATGGATTCCAATTTGAATTACACTACATATCCATGTGGAAATATACCAAACAGTTTTTCATGTCCATGAATAGGCAATACAAAAGCAGATACATGCCATAGGCTGTTATAGTCATGAAAAAGGCCGAGTGAAAACTAGTCTCAAAATGAATATGAAGATATTTGTATACAATGGAGTACAATTTTATCTCCCATGATCACTGAAGTCATATAGGTATTGGTCCAATGAATGATAGCAACAAATCAGGAAATATACGACTATGAACTGATGTCTTCAAGTCTTCTACATAATCCTCTAAAGGTATATCGCTAGCAAACGTGAGACAACCTATCAATAATGAAAGTAGGTATCAAGGCATCGAGTACATTCTTACAAGTGTGAATAAAGGTGTTGAGGTTGAACACTTGAAGAATACATCAATCAGGAGACATTGATATATTCCCAACTGTCGATGGTGAGAGAACCTACCATTGAATACTGAAAGCCTCTGGGTACTCATAAGACTCTAGGTCTTGTTTCCATAATATATGGGATAAATTCGATGGAAGGAGACCCACTGAAAGGAGAGAATTAAGACATATCTCATCATTCAGCACAAGGTACAAAGCAGGAGCTTCATGATTTGGAGGAACTCGGATGAAGAACATGTTCATGAACCAATGACCATCTGCATCTTATGCATGCACCAGATGCAAGAAATGCACAAACAATACCCTCTAAATACCATCCAATAAGGAAAAATGATGACAAAGGAGAGGAAACCACCAATAAGTCTAATGGCATCCAAGACACTGCATGAATCCCAATGTGCGAATAGATTTATTGTCGTTGAACATAAGGCAATCCCCCTAGTCAGTGACTAATGAGGAGATGTCATATGTTGGGTTCAAGGTTACCTAACCATAAGGAAAGTAGGAACATAGTGCATGATATGACTACAACTTCTTGTAACTCTGAGACACACTGAGGGTATGGACAACATGCAAAGTCAAGAGTTCTGAGAAATGGTCAACACATGATGATAGACATCCTTTGAACAAGAGCATGAGACATATGGATGACTCTAACAGCATAGACTCAATGATGAAACTTTGTGATGCAGGAGGCACCAATAAAACTATCCATAGGGACTGGAAGAGTAACCAGTCAGGGGAGTAAAATCTCAATAACGAGATCAGCTTCCTAAGGTCATGCTAAACCCAAAATTTTGATGACAAGTGGACTCAAAAGTTTTTGCTATGTTCAAAGGTGTCATGACTGCTTCCAACATAAGATAATACTCTTTTCCCACTCGTCTTTTTTTTTTTTCATAGTCAAATAAATGCTATGATACAAAGGAGGAAACAAGTGTCGCGAATAAGAAACTAGTTCCAACAGTGAAACATACCTATGATCAATGCAAGGAGGTGCATGCAGGATATGGACACTCGGGGGAATGTTTCCTCTTGGGGTATAGGGTGTCAAGATACAAAGGATATAAACGAGGCTCTACTTGGCCGATGATGCAAACTGTTGAGGTGGTAGGATTATTATGTGAAATCAAGAACCGACAATAGGCTCAATACTACAAGAAAGAAAATGAGATGCAATTACAACTTAACTCCAAAAAATGTTCTTTTTCGTAAATTTAGTCCCCTAGCCCCAAAAAAGTATAAAACAATACCCAGGAGAACTCTTCTAGCCACTAGTGACTAGAGTGTTCATTTTTAGAAATTAGTCTACTTGGTCTGAAAAGGGGTTAAACTTCACCAAATAAACATCCCTTCAAATCCAATTAATGAGTGTGAAAGAGACAAGTTCACTTGGAAATATTTTCTCTTTTTGAGAGAGTCGGAAAAGAGATTAAACAAGACTCAGAGGATGTTGTTCTAAGAAGAATATAATGGGGGAGGCCAAGGCTCCCATGTAGGAATTCTATCAAAATTCAACAACCTACAGATAGATGACGCAAGCTTGGAAAAGCCAAAATATTTCCAAGTCAAGGAGGATAAAATGTTTGTAGAGGTTACCTTATCTACAATATATCAAACAATGCCCATTATATGGAAGGGTGTAGAAGAAGGAAATTGATGATCTATAAGATCATTCCAATCAAAGGAAACCACCCTAGGACTTTGAGGGATTGTACTCTGAGAGAGTAGAATGCTCCCTTGTTAAAAAGGTACAAGACTAGAAATGATAAGGACATGGTCGAGGGAAGAATCACCCTCCAAAAGAGAGTGGGATTGACTGAAGATTGCATCAGCAATGTCACTTCCTTAGACTT
>SNQJ01S0034517.1:40577-62026 GCA_010110895.2 Picea sitchensis
AAATTAAAATGTCTCCTTGGTATATATAGGAGACTAGGAGGTATAATTACAACTAATGGCCTAAAGCCGACATAAATAAAATAAAATTACTAATATAATATGCCCCAATTAAGGGGTAATGAGCCAATATTAGGGCTTAACATCGGTCTGATGCACTATTTCTTAGGACTGGAGGTATGGAAAAAGCTTAGTTAAACCTTCCTAGGTCAAGGAAAGTATGCAGTGGAAATACAGAAGAGGTTTGGGATATTGGATTGGAAGGAAATCGCTACACCTATGGTATCAAATCTGAATTTGATACAAGATACGACTTTAGAGACTGTGGAAGTTATGTTATATAGGAAGATGGTGGGTTCCTTGATGTATTTGATCAATACATGACCAGATATATGCTTTGTTGTGAACATTGTGAGTCCCTACATGGTTGACCCCAGTCGTGTTCACTTGATTGTAGTAAAACATGTGATGAAGTGCCTTAAAGGTACAGTGGATTATGGGCCCAAGTATGTTGCAAACATTGAGATCAGTCTACTTGGATATTCAGATTCATATTGGGCCAGTAATGTTGCAAACCAGAAAAGTACATTAGGATGTTGCTTCACTTTGGGATCTGGTATGATTGCATGGATCAATAAGGAGCAGTCATGTGTTGCACTTAGTACGACTAATTCAGAGTATGTAGAAGCACGTGCAACAAGTCGCTAAGTAGTGTGGCTTCAAAAATTGTTGACTGAATTATTCAATATTGTGATGGAGGTGACCTATATCTTATGCGATAAATAGAGTTGTATAAATTTTTCAAGAACCCAGTGTTTCATGATAGGTAGGTTGAAGCATATAAAAATAAGGTATCACTATATTAGGGATATGGTGCGGAAGGGAGAATTGAGGCTCCAATGTGTGGCTACCAATGAGTAGGTTATAGATGTGTTGACAAATTCATTGTCAAGGAATAAGTTCGAGTACTTCGGGGACAAGATCGGTGTAGTCCCTCTTAATAGGGAGTGATGGCTTCAAATGTTATCATAGGGTAGTGGATGTCATGATGACATGATGTATCTATTGGAGACATACCCACCGGCCCTATATGCATGCTAAAGAGAGGAGGTATAAATGTTATCATAGGGTATTGTATGTCATGCATAAGATATCTGAGTTTTTTGTGGGAAGTTGGATAATCTCATGATGACATGTTGTAGCTATTGGAGATCTACCCACTAACCCTAGATGCATGCTATGAAGTCACTATGGATTTCCTGTGATGTATAGATTTGTGTGTCCGATAGTCAATGGTCATGAGCTCGTGTGGATGGTGATAGTGTTAGAGTTTGTGCCAGACAGAATACCTTCCTCATTAAGAGGGAGTGTTGAGATTTTATATAATTTCAGAAGTTATTTGTAAGTGTAATTGTATTGGTCATAACCTCAAGAAGGTTGACTTGATAATTCATTGTGAAAGGGTTTATTAATAAGTCATTGTGAAAGGGTTTATTAATAAGTTGTGTCTTTTAGGTATTTTCAAGTATAAATAGAGGTTATATCGAGTCATATTGAAATTACTCATTGATCATAAGTACACGAGAGTAGTGTGAACTTATCTAGGAGGTTATTCTCGTTTCATGTCTGAGTCTCCTTGGTCTTGATTTCATGAAAGAGCATTGTATGACATTGTACATGTTGGAGGAATCAATACTGAGGAAAGTTTGTAGGGTTTTCTCCCCATTGAGGATTTCCCTGAGGATACATATTGTTGTTTTGTGGATATATATCTTTCAATTATGATCCTTTTGCATATTGAATAATAATAAAAGAATATACAATATTGTCTCATATGAAAATCCAACACCCAACATATGTTAGGTAGTGGAGAAGTTAATATCTCTCTCATAGAGTTGGGGCGATCTGGAGGTCTCATGTTTGTAGGAGTGTAGAGATGTGGTTAATGTTGCAACTAGAGGTCAACTGAGGCAGTCAGCGATGCGGTTGGTGCTCCCTATCTTATACTTGATGTTGAGATGGAACTACTACAAGTATGTGGACTACTTCTGATGGAAGTCATTCTACAATTTTCATTGTGTCTGTATGAACTGCAGAGGCTTATTATCAGTGTGGATGATTGTCTCCTTCCCGAGAATGTAATGCCTCCATTGGAGGTAGGCCTATACAATGGAGTACATTTCTTTGTCATAAGTGGGGTACTTACAAACAATATCTGATAGTGTCTCACTATGATAGGCCATGGGATGTCCATGATTAGTGAGAATTGTGCCCATATCATAGTCTTAATCATATTTATCAATATCAAAAGTTCATTGTAGATCAAGTAATGAGAGAAATAGGGTTGAGCACAAGTGCTAATTCAAATCATTGAATGTTTAATTCTGTTGTGACTGGCCCCACATGAATTTTTCCTTTCCACCACCCTTGGTCACTTGGCTAAGTGCCCATGCAATGTGGGAGAATCCCAACATGAACCTACAATAGAAATTGACAAGGACTAAGAAGCTCCAAATCTCATCGAGTGTGGTCGGGGATGGCCAGTCAGGGATGACCTAGATCTTGGGTAGATTGACATACACCCCATGCTCATAAACAATGTATCCTAGGTATTGGACCCTGTTCATGTTGAAGAAGCATTTTTCTGAATTTTCATAAAGCTTGCGTTGTCGCAGAGTGTGCATAACTTGTTGAATATGCTGCAAGTGTTCCCCCCAAATCTTGTTAAATATCAGGATGTCATCCAAATACACCACCACAAAATAATTGGTGAAAGGCCACAAGATATCACCCATCATCCTAATGAAAGTTGTTGGGGAATTTTTCAAGCCAATTGACATGACCAACCATTCAAAAAGACCTTGTTTGTACTTGAAGTCAGTCTTCCATACATTGGTCTTCTCTATTGGGATTTGGTGGTAGTCGGACTTCAGAGAAATCTTACTAAAGTATTTTCCCCCCTTGAGCTAGTCAAGGAGATTGTCAATTCAGGGAATTGGGTACCAGTTCCTGATTGTGATTTTATTTAGGGCCTAGTAATCAATGCAGATTCACCAAGTCTCATCTTTCTTCTGCACAAGCACGATTGGGATTCCACAAGGTGATGAGCTTGGTTGGATGTGCCCATTTTTTAGTATCTCTTATATCTGGTTCTTGATTTCCTCATTTTATGATAGAGAGTGGAAATAGGCTAGACCATTGGGTAGTACTGTGTTGAGGGTCAGATTGATTGGGTTCTTGACCTGATAGTGCAAAGGTAAGCTGGTGAGTGAGGAGAGTATGTCTTTGTATTCTTCCATGACCTTGTCAACTTTCTTCTGCTATGTGGAGAGACCTGTCGCAGAGGCCATGGATGTGGTGGAAAACTTCTATTCACTTTGACTGTGAATCATGAAGAAGAAAAACTTCCCTATATGATATATGACCTTCCTGCATTTCTTCATAGAGATCAAGGAAATGGTATTATATGGGACCACCTTGGGTATCATGTATAATTTCTTGTTGAAATTAATAATAAAACTACGATGTCTGGAATCATATATAGCATGAAGTTTCCATAAATAAGGTTTTCCGAAAAGAACATTAAAAAATTCAAGGGTGACGAAATCACACCGTACCTCATCATTGAAGGGATTGATTTTGTATTCCAGGAGACATTGTTGGCTGATGCGGAGATCGCTCCCTTGGTGAAGCCATCCGATGGTGTATGGTTGTTTGTATAGAATGTTGGAAGAGCCAACTGCTTGATGACATCCACTGAGATGAGGTTTGTGTAGCTACCTCTATCAATGATGAAGTGCAGTGGAGTACCCTTCACCCACATATGCAAATGAAAGAGGTTCTCACCTTCCTCTGGTTCATCAGGTTCACTGGGTTGGACCTTGGTGGTGGTAACAACAGTGGCACATGGTTCTGCATCAATGATATGTCTCCATTTTTTTGGTTCTGACTTAGAGTCATATCCCACATATTATTAATAGGATTTCACCTCGGCCACCAATTACTCCTTTGAGTGGCATTCAACGGTGTTATTCCAGGGGCTATTATGGAACTTTCACAATTTCCCAGTGTCTTTCTTTGTCTTCCCAGTGTCTTTCTTTGTCTTCCCATTGTCTTTCTTTGTTTGCGGTTTGGACTAGTTTTCCTAAGGATTTCCATTCTTTCTCTACCCTTTGTTCTACAGGTTGGGGCCTCCTTTTCCATGCTTCTGCTGTGAGGTGTTCGCAAACCCAAACTGTAACATCTTTTGTTTAAGATTCTTCTTGATTTTGACTACATATTGATAGGCTACACCCAAGGATGATATTTCCAGAAAATCCATTTCCGTCTGGATGTATCTATGCATACCACCGTGGTACTTGAGCACAAGATGTCTCTTAGAGTCTTTGATACCATATTGGTGCGCAAGGTATGGAAGACATTGGTGAACTTTGGCACTATTTGGTCCCTTTATTGTCGTAGTGTGGTCCATATTGTATATAAGTTGTCATAACTTCCAACAGGGTAGTATTGTTCCTTAATAGCATCCTTGAAATAAACCCAAGTGGGAGTGACTACAAATAATGTAGATCCCTCCATTTTATTTTTCTCACAGAAAGTGTCCCACCAATCTTTGACATGGGGGATGGCTTTAAGGAACACAAATATAATATTTTCTCTATCGAAAAAGTTATGGACAGGAAAATACCCTTCTAGAAGGTTTAACAATTTTTCTTCAACATTTGCATCTATTTGACCTTCAAATATAGGAATATAAAAATTTATCTATACCTTTAAGGGGGAGATGCCTCTTCTCAAAGAAGATGCATTTCTTGTTGGCAATCATCAAAGGATTTGTGCAAAATTATCCATCATCTCGTTCCTTTGTTGCAAGAGGGATTCCTTGAGCAACAGTTTAAAGGGATATCCTTCCCTATCGTCTCTCTTTTATTCCCCCACGGGTGGTCGTCGGGTTCAATGAGGCTAATCTTGCAAAGGCTCAACTAGTTTGAGGCCCAACTCCTTATACCCTGACCTCATTGGGGACATGCATAGAGAAACAATCGAAGAGAAGACTACTCTGATACGACTAATATGGATTTATGAGTGGAACAAAATTAAACATATATCTGTAAAATTAACATAGATATACAGAGAACAATAAAAAAGATATAGTGGAACTTAGCTTCTATTCAATAAAGAAATCTATTGAAATTGTAAAATGCAGAATGAAAACAATCTTGCTCGAATGGTGGTAGCTAATCTCTGAGAAGAGATGAGGTGGCTATGCACATTCATCTAAGAAGATTACAATGAAGCCTCCAAGACGTTTTAGCATCAATAAGTAAATAGAAAACCCTTGACATACAAAAACCTAACCCTAGGAGATGAAGTGCCAAAATGTATGTGGGTCTTGATGGGGTAAGTTGGTACATCAAATTCCTAGCGTTGTAACTTTTGCATATGATCTCCATTATAGGTGTATTATAGCCCATTGGAAAGGTCTATCCAAGGACTACACATTATATCATCACACTCTGACTCTATCTATAGTGTGATTGTGGCAGGCCCAAAAAACATTTTTTAGGGCCTCACAATGGCCCCAAAAGTTTAGGATCCAAAAAGCTAAAAAGAAACTGCCGATATGAACATTGTAACTTCCAAGATGAAAGTTGTATGTGAGCTAGTTGGAAGATGTGGGTGGCCATTGATATCCACCTATATCATATTTCCTTTTGGTGTGCATGATGAAGTTTTTTTTTTTAGCTTTGAGAGTCCTATTAGTCCTGTCAATACATTACGTTGAAACCTCATATTGTTCTCAATCTTATTCTGACTATTTTCCCATGTGGCTCCCATACTTTTGTGTTCAAGTTGTAACTCCATTGCATACATATCACTCCCTCTTTTTAGCCTAATGTCGGCTTCAACTTGTTGTTGCTTAATAATTTGCTTATGCGTTCCCATCAATTGTTAGCCTTGCATTTTTTTTCATTTTCAATTTGACACAAGTACCCTAGGAGGAAACATTCCCCCGAGTGTCCATATCCTACACATTCTTCCTTTCATTAAGAAAAGGGTTGTTCCATGCACTTGGAACTAGTTTTCTTTCCTGCAACACTCATTTCCTCCATGTATTCTATAATTCTTTTATTCTTTTTTCGGGATTTCTAATATGAAAAAGATAAAAAAAAAAATCAAATAAAAAAAAGAGCATAGGAATGAGTTTTCTTCACCATTATTGGGAGTATTCAAGTTTCCTCTGAACAAATAACAAAATATTGAGTCTAGTATCAACAATTTAGGTAGGATGACTTTAGGACACTGAACTAGTTACACAGATTTTTTACTCTAGTTGGTTATTCTTCTAGTCACTATGGAGAGTCTATCGTTGCCTCCTACATCACAGACTTATGTCACTGCTCATTTTTAGTTCATGTTGCCTAAGTCACATATTGTGACGTGTTATTTTTCAGAGGAAGTTTTAGCATGTGTTAGTCATTCCACATAATTCTTGTCTTTGCAAGTCCTCTTTCGCGTATGTCAAGTAATTCTCATAATCAAAAGTACATTTTTCCTATACTCATGCTAGTATGGAGGGTCCCCATTGACCTCATATCGACAAGTTAATATCTTATCAGCTATGACACATTTATCTGAGATTTTGATCTAGAATCGCACCCTGGCCCTATTTACATAATTGATAGGTGATCATGTTCTCAGCAAATGACATTCCATCATTGGTCGCTAACTAAGTTGTTTCCCTTGTGTTCGATGACAAGAACATTATTCACACATTGGGATTTATGCAGTACCTTAGATTCCATTTTTCTCCATTAGTGGTTTCCTTTCTTTTTTTGGTAGTCTCCATTACTTGATACTATTCAAAGGGTCTCTTTCATGCATTATTTACATTTATTGCATATGGGAGGCATACTTTGTGGTGTTCCTTTCGATATTTCATCCGAGTCTTTCCAAATATTTGGCCTTCTTCTACTCCTCATTTTGGATAATGGGGAATTCCTTAATTCCATCCTTCCAGTGGATATATTCCTATCGACTTCGACACATCTTGATCTTGGATAGGTATATAGAGTCCTTATTAGTACCTTATGGATTGCGAACATCATTGGTAGATTCCCTCACTATCAACAGTGGGAATACACCGATGTACCTTGATCAACAGATTCTATCAAGTGTTCGAAAGTAGATCCCACATTCACACTCGTTATATTGTACTAGGTACCTTGATGCCCATTATCATTATCAATGGGTTGTCTCATTTTTATTGATGGTATACATCAATGACTGATAATCAAATGATGTCTCTATGTGTTTGACTTCAATACATCTATTTTCATAGTCCATATTCATACCATGGTGGTTGATTTGAAGTCCTTGAGAATGTAGTAGCATCACCTAGTTTATGGTGCTTCCTGAGTTATTTTTGGATATTACCACAACTCACATTGGTACTTGTGAAGGATCAGTTATCCAACTCTTTCCTCTAAATATCCTTCATTAATTCTGAGACATAGATCCACTATGTATCTCTTTCATGTCTATGATCTCTTTTTGACATGGATCCACCATGTATCTATTTCGTGGTCATGATCATTTCTTTCTATATACATTATTCATGTATCCTCAATGTACTTGATTGGAATCCATGCTTATCATCACACATGAGCATGGGTATGCCCGCCTTGGGAATTGATTATTCTAACTTATTTTTTTCATTGGTTGTTGTTATTAGATTAGATTATGGCGACCTTCACCCTATATTACTGTTCTTTGAATACTTATAATGTATTTCAGCCATCATATGCTCTTATGTCCTCACACATTCGGGGGCATTTATTATAGCATAAATTTCCTCGATTTGAATAATTTATGACCTTATTGGCCTGGTCCCTATCCTACTTACAAACACAGTTTCCCCATACCTCCTTGAAATATTCTAAAAAACATTATTTTAGAACTTATACATGCCCTAGAATTTATGCAAGATGTGTATACGTGGATTTCTCGAAGGAAAGTCATGTACATGTTAATAAATTCTCAAAAAAATATATTTTTACAAAATTAAAAGACGAGTTATGGGTTTGTTTATTTGTCTAACTCATTTTACCCATACTCAATTGTTTCTAATCAATAAGAGATGGATTAAATAGAGAATTTGGTCCAAGGACAAAGATAATGATTAAGTTCATATCAAAGAAAACAAATGATTGGTTGATCCTCAGCATGTCTACAAGCCCATAAAACTCCCCCACTCTGCTAGTTCGTGACCTGGAAACCCTAGTTCATAGTCCTCTTTGAACACCTCTCTAGATGACTAGGAACCTCCTTAAATCCTCCTTGAATCCACCATCGCATCAAAGGTCGAGACTTACCTTATTGTAGAAGCTTGGGTGGAGGGACCCAGATTCCTTTCAACATAGCAATGCCACTTCAACATAGGTAACTGATTAGCCTCAAAACTATTGATATTAATAAGATGTTCATTCCTTCGATAGGTCATGTTATTAATGTTTAATTTACAGTTGTTGAATGTATTCCATTTTAGAACACTAATTGTAATGAATTTATTTCATATTTAATCAAACTAACAAGTTAGTTATTAGTATAACTACTTTTCTTGGAGATTTGTATGCATGAATTTTGCAGGTTTCAAGAGAATCACTTGGGAAAGAGTGAGAGGGTTCCATAATTTGGATCTACACCGAAAAATTGATTATGTGTAAGTCTGCCTCTATCCTTTCTATGAAAAATTAGTTATTTTGATTGAATTAGTTATATAATCATCGCTTCCTATTATCATTATAATTTGTTATTTTTAATGGTTATCGATCTATTTCATTTATCCCACAAATTTAGGGGACTTTCCTCACAAATAAGTTGGATAGTAAATCTCATTGTTGTGACTCTAAGAACTCCAGTTGTCAAAATGGAGTCTTTGTTCGGTTATCTAAAAGTGTGCATTCAATTTTCTTCAAAATTTACAAATATTTGTAGGTATTCTTCCCACATGGCTTCCTTTTGCTCCCACATAGCATATTCAATACCATAGTAAGTCCACTGAACCTTTACCATGCCTATGGATTTGTTCCTAATAACTTTGACTTTCTAATCTAGGATGCACACTGGTTCCACCTAGAAGTCCCCTTTGTGTTTGACCCGAATCACATTCCAATCAATCACATGATTAGGATCAGGTACATATGTTTTTAATAAATACATATGGAACACATTATGAATTCTCATAGATGTAGGTAATCCTAGAATGTATGCAATTAAAACTATCCTTTATATAACTTCAAATGACTAACAATATCTTGCTTCCAACTTTTAGGAACTTCCCAACTTCAACAAGCTTCTCTTAGCTTTAACTTTTAAAAATGCATGCTCTCCCACTCTGAATTATCTATGTGTTCTTATTTTATCGACATAGCTCTTCTTCCTGTCATGTGCAAATTTCAAATTTTGCCTAATCTTTACCGTCTATTCTTCCATTTCCCCCAAGAATTTTGGCCCAATCATGACTCTGTCTTCCGAGTTATCCCAACTTACTAGTGTGTTGTATTTTCTACCATACAATGCTTTAAACGAGCTCATATTCAATGATTCTTGATACCCATTATTATAAGAAAACTCAACTGAATGGAAATAGTCCTCCCACCTAGAAGGCTTTTTCGTTACATGCATTCTCACCATATCTTCAATTATCCGATTAATTCTCTTTGTCTGCCCATATGACTCTCGGTGATATGGTATATTAAAATTCAAATTGGTCCCAAATCCTTGAAATAAACCCTTCCAAAAATTGGTTGTGAACTTGGGATCTCGGTCTGACACTATTACCTTAGGCACACTATGTAGTCTAGAAATTTATTTCATATAAATTTCAACAATATGAGTTGCCTTATGAGTTAATTTTACAGGAATGAAATGTGCATCCTTTGTAATCTTGTCCACCACTACCATTATGGAATCATGTTTCCTTGTTGTCCTGGGAAATTTGGTAATGAAATTGATAGTAACAACTTCTTATTTCCATTCAGAAATGGGAAATGGCTACAATGATCGTGTTGGATGTCTATGCTCATCCTTTACCTTCTGGAATTCAATGTATCTAGTCAAATTATTAGTGACATCTCTTCATATCAAAACAAAAATATTGGCTTCTTACAACTATAATAGTTTTTTAATATCTTGGGTGTCCAACATATGACACATTGTGCATCTCCTTTAAAACTGTATTTCTCAATTCTTGAGAATTGGGAACGTAAACTATGTTCCTGAACAAGAGGATTCCATCTTCTTATAGCTTGTAATCCTTATAATTTTGTTGTACGTTATTATGTTGTAAGCTTTCTTTAACTTGCACATAATGGTTTTTTTTTAATAGCCTCTATAATTATATCTTTTAAATATGTCATGTACATACTAATGGTTGTAGCATGCATTTCATGCACCCTTCCGATGAGTGCATCAACCAACTTTTTCTCTTTTCTCTTTATGTTCTTGATGTCAAAGTCATATTCACTAAGTAATTACAGCCATCTAGTTTGTATGACCTTTAGTGTTGGTTGTTCAAACAAATATTTCAGACCACTATGGTCTATCATCAATTCAAATTTTATTCCCATAAGGGAATGCCTCCACATTCTTAAATCATGTACTATGGATTCCAAATCTAAGT
The DNA here is from genome assembly GCA_010110895.2 of Picea sitchensis. Taxonomy (NCBI): domain Eukaryota; kingdom Viridiplantae; phylum Streptophyta; class Pinopsida; order Pinales; family Pinaceae; genus Picea; species Picea sitchensis. Next base: position 51,259 of record SNQJ01S0034517.1, read on the forward strand.
CATGTGTGGCCTAATTTATTTCATTCTCCTTAAATTTTATATACTTATAACAAATTACATGTCCATTTTGTGTAAGGACTCCACCAAGCCCTTCCTTGCATGCATCCATGCACACAACAAAATCCTCATTTGGGTCTGAAACTTTTAAAATGGGTGCATTGGTTAATAAATTATTTAAGTGTTGAAAATTTGTCTTCACACTTGGCACTCCATTCAAATTTTACTCCTTTATTTTGAAAAGACGTTATTGGGTGTGAAATATTGGAGAATCCTGCAATGAATCTCTTGTATTAAATAGTGAGATCCATAAATGATATAATATCTAAACTATTTGTTAGTGTTGGCCAACTTTTGAATTCTTCAATCATTTTTGGATCTACCGCTATGCCATCTTCTAAAACAATGTGACCCAAATAATGGATCCGCTTTTGATAAAAAGTGCATTTACTTAACTTGGCATACAATTGGTTCTCTATTGAAACTTGTAGCACCATCCTCAAATGTTACCCATGTTCCTCCTATGTCTTGGAAAATATAAGAATATCTTACAATAATAAAATGAAAAACTTGTCCAAGAAATATGAACACCCCATTCATCAGACACATAAATGTAGCAGGCTCATTTGTCAACCCAAAGGGCACCACCACAAATTCATAGTGTCCATACCTTGTCTGAAAGGCTATTTTGCTAGTATCTTCTTCTCTAATTCTTACTTGATGATAACCTAATCTCAATCCATTCTTGTAAAATATATTTTATCCCTTCAACTAATCAAAAATATCATCAATCCTTGACAAAGGATATTTGTTCTTGATCATAACCTTGTTCAGCGCTCTAAAGTCAATACACAACCTCAACGTTCTGTCTTTTTTCTTGACAAAATGAACTGGGGAACCCCAATGAGAAACACTTGAGAATATGTACCCCTTCTTCAACAACGTTTCTAGATGCATTTTCAATTATTTTAGCTTCGTTGTGCTCATTCTATAGGGAGTTTTGGACACTGGGGCAGATTCAGGAATTAAATCAATAAAGAAATCAATGTGCCTCTTTGGTGGGAATTCTTGCAAATCCCCAAATACATATACACACTCTTTCAAGACTAGATAATCTTCAAGAATTAGCTCCTTATCTTTAATTGGATCTTCCATATGGGATACATATATCTAGCACCCTTTTCTGAAAAAACAATTCAGTTGCAATGTTGAAATCTCTCGGACAAATATAGGCCTTGGAATACCTTACATTGTCCTTGAATTTATTTCCTCATCAAGACATGTAAAATTCTTGTTATAAAAATCTAAGATAGCATGATGATTTTATATCCAATCCATACCAATCAAGAATTCATAAGAACCAAGTGGTATGATGTTTAAATCTTCTTTAGTTTTGATGCCATTCATGTTTATTGGGAAATATTTAACAATCTCATTGATTCTTTTCTTGGTTCCAGTAGCTAGCTAAACTAGCCAAGAATTTTAATGCTTAATTTTCTTCAATTTAAATCTTTCAACTATATTTGGATCTATATATCTATGACTAGCTCCAGATTCAATGAAAATAGCTATGGGTTGATTATCAATATTACCTTCCACTTCAATCATGTGGGATTGATAATGTTCTTGTCTATCATCCAAGGCTGCATAGATCCTTGGCTTACTTCTACCCATATCCTCTATTGTCTCTTCCTACTTTATGTTATGAAAAATCCTAATTTTATCTCCTCGGTGAGGAAAATCTTTATATATGTCATCTCCTTCACATCCCCAACACTTTATGGGATATTATCTTGGCCTCTTTCCCAAGGAATCTTTATTTTTCTGATTACCTTGATATGGCTTCCCTTGTTGATGTGATTGATATCTATTCCTGATGAAAGGAGGCTTGAACCTTTTTTTTCCTTTGATCCAACCTTCCTTTCTTCTTATCATCCCAAGTCTTTTATAAAGATGGCCTTCCTCTACTTTTCTCATATAAATACTTATCCTTTCTTATTGATTCTTATAAATTCCTAGGCTCATCAAACTAAATTGTACCCTTGTAGAAGGATGTCAGTACACTCAAGAACCTATGCATTTTGACCTCTCATCCTAGATGAAGCTCACATACCTGAGAATTTCTAATAATTTCCTCTCATATTCATCCATGGTCATGTTCCCAAGTTTGAGTTCAAAGAACTCTTGCATCTTCTTGTCATAATATTTCTCTGACAAGTATTGTTGTTGGAAATATATCTTGAACTACTTCCAAGAAATTATCTTCTCATTGAGGTGTTTAACCTACTTAAGTCGATTCCACTACATAGATTCCTTTCCATGGAGATGGTAGGATGCAATTATAGCTTCTAAATTTGATAATTAATTGTTATAGCAAGATTTGCCTCACCCCATGAAATCTAGCACAAAGGGCATTTTTTCCATTTCCCTATGCAGACTTGAAGTCCCTTTTTGAAAATCCTAGAGCTAAAAACATAATTTTCCACATATACACACCCTTCCTATATTACAGCATGTGTATACGCATGTTGCACCGCTACAACCCGCGTACATCAAAAAATGTGCCCAAAATTGAAAAATGGTGTCCGGTTTCCATGTGATGTCACAAGATCACTGATCCTTGGCCTTCCATATACTGGAAACATTCTGACTTGGCCCTTTAGTTCCACTTGAAGGCTATAAATGGGCCAAATCCGAGCTATGAAAAAGAGGAGAAATAATTCAACTTTGAGAACAAAGTTACTCTGGAGAAATTATTCACTTCACATTGAGTTTGCATCCCTTTTTTCCTTTAAGTATGAACAGATTGTTCAGCCCCCAAGATCTTCCTTTATTGATTGAGAACTTCATTGTATATCTTATATGATATTTCCTTTGGTGGAGGATTGAAGTGGTGGAGGCCTAGCTGGAAGGAAATTAGTTTATCAGTTCTGAACTGTGCCGACACAGAATTTTGTAACTCATTCACTTCTATTGATCATATCTTAATAGAAATACTCTTTTCTTGTCCAATAAATATCTCGCAAATATTTGAATGTTGATGGATTATGATATTGAATGTGATAACATCATATGTTATCACCATATTCTTTCATTGCTTGGTTGTTGAGGACTAGTTGCAGGTATATTGATTTGGGTCAAGGGCTCAACGGTGGTCTTCATCGAACGTCTAGATGAGGTAGGCCTTTTATCTTGTTTTGTTAGCATATTTGATTATATAGCATACTTGAGATTAGAGTTGATTTCTGCATTCATTTGTGTCTGTTGTGGTTTACCCCTAGCCATATAGAGTGTTGGCACAGGGGCAGATCCAGGGTTCAATGCTTCAACAACGCACCAACAAAACCCTAACTATTGGCCCTTTCGGCAACACCTGCGAAGCAGATGCAGTCTCACCTAAGGTAGAGGAAGGGGGGGTTACAAGACTCAAGTGTCTGTAAACAAGATGGGATACAGATCTGTGATTATAACACTTCGTAGAATACTTAGGAGAAACACACATTAGTTCATTAGTTTTATTCACATCGAAGATCAAAGCCTAAGTACAAATAAATGCAATAACAATGACAAAATATACATCTCACTTAGCAACATAAGTTATATATATCACATTCAACATAGACGAAGCATTAATCATTCATAGATTTGTCTATCATTCATAACATTCATTGCACTAAGAAAATCCACAACATAAACATTATAGCACAAAGAAAACCATCAACACAAGATTTACATGGTTCACCCTATTGTGGGGCTATGCCCACCAATGACTTCTTCTTTATTAGTCTTCTTCAATATGTTACATTTGTCTACTCTCGTGCACTAAGACATAGATCCAAGCTTTGCACTGGACAGGTGATATGCACACTGCGCACCAGATCCACCTTCCCCAAAATCAGGTCAAGGCATAGAGTCAACTCTTCTATCAAGAACAGATCCTTACATACATGTTATGTTGCACAAAGAAACTCAAAACTACTTGCCTCTTGCACTTAGCTACTGACTTAGCACATAGCTACTTACACCCCCCTCTTCTACATTACATTCCTTCTTATTTATACATGTACATTTACAAAAAGGCCTAAACATGGGTAAACCCATGGGATGACATCCCATAACCCATGACATAAACCCTAATGAACCCCATGTTGGGTCCACAAGCCCGCAAAATAAGTGAGATCCCACGATCTTAGCTCCACCTGGGTGCTCCATCTTTGATCGCCATGTTGAAGTCCCAAAAGTGGTCAATCCCGACCAATGTTTCCTCAAAAATTGTTTGAGGGCCAACATGCCCCCAACACTCACTTGTGACTCATCCCGATTCACTCATATCTGCACAGTGTTGCTTCGAAGGCCTCGAGCTTGGCTCTAGCTGCCTCGACTTGTTGCTTCGACTAAGATTCCTTCTCAACAAACTCCTGGATCAATTTCTCTGTAACATGCCCTTATAGGCACTATTCAACTTTCACAACCACTTGGTCCAGTTGTTCTCCTTGACCTTCGATCTCTTCAAACACCACGTTGGATTCCTCCTGCACCGGTTGTAGCCTCTGTGTGACCTCCATTACTCTGCCCTGGATGACAGTAATTTGTTGCTGAGCTGCGCATTGTTCTTGTGATCTCTTCATTCTCTTGACCACAGTGAGTGACTTCATTTGCGCTTGTACTGTCAGTGCCTATTGTTGTGCCTCCTATAGTCGTGCTTCCAACTTCCTAAGCTCTAGGTCTTCCATGAGGTGTTCGTAGGTTTGTGGGCATTTGTCGCTTAGCTACATTCATTCTAAGGCGAGGACCTTGATATTTCCAACTGCACTCTTAGGGTATTCCTCCCTCTGATCCTTCACTTCTTGCGGGGTGCTAGGTACTTATTGAAGCTCCAACTCCATTACCCTTGCTTGAAGCTGCTGGATGGCCTCAGTGAGCTTCGTCACTTGGACCTCAACTGCTTCATGTTCCTCTTGTGTCAAGACTGGCAGAGAGAGAAGTGATTTTCTTACCACTTCCTTGACTGCAGTCTTCTCTATGAGAATCTAGTCCATTTCCTTTTGTATCTACGCTTTGTCTCCCTCGAGCATCGCCTGGAACTCATCCTTCTCATTTTCATAAGCCGTCATGCAGTACGACGCAACTTGCAGTTGCTCTAAGATCTCCTCTTTCTTTTTCTTCAGGGCTTCTATAGCCTGCTCCTTTTTTCTTGGACTCATTGAAGTTGAGCCTCTATTACATCCACAAGTCGTCGAAGTTGGGTTGGTTCATCCCCCAACTCTATAGTCTAGGACGAGGAAGGCACAATAGATACTGCACGACTCAATTGAATGGCTCGTTGAATTTCCTGCAATTCCTTCTCAACTCTTACATACATCTCCTCCTGCTTCATGCCATATCTACGTAATAGTTCCTCAGACACATATCACATCACTCCATGGACTAGATTATACCATCTTCTGTGAGTGTGGCCTCCATCTGGGGCTTACTAGTGCGGGTCTTCTTTCTTGCCAAGGGTTTCTACAGAGAACCCTTCCTCTTCTTCTGTGTTTCAATCTCAGTATGGGGATCCTTCGGCAGTGTAACTTTTATTTCTCCTTTATTTTCTCCTTCTTCCACTCCTCCTTATTGATTTACTTTGTCTCCTCCTCATCCTCATGTGGGTGATTCAAGTCTACTTTCTTCTGATGCACTTCCCTCCTCGTCAGTTTCTATGTTTTTAAGTTCCTCCTTTTTCTTCTTCTTCTTCGCGTTGGTCTATCTGACATGCTTGGCCTGGGTGACCAAGGGGCTTTTGATGATGTTAGGGTCGGACATTTCTGCATCATCAACCGGTACAAGGAACTCTATTGACCATTCCTTGGTGATATCCTCCATATCTTCGTCGGTCAGCTTATAGTAAGACTGCAATTTATCCTTGCTCCCATCCCTACGTGCAGTGATATAAATGAAATGTCGATCTGCATGGAACTTAGCTACCAATATGTACTAGTGCAATGTTCATGTAGTCATACGTGGAAATGACTCAATAGAAACCTTCAGCTGCTGATAGTAGGCATGGAACACCGTGTTCGACTGCCACTACTTTGACATGTCATTCATGTACCATATATTCGAGAACTTCATGGCCAATGGCTCCAAAGGTTCAATATGCGGGAAGGCATCTCCTTCCAGAATTTTCTAGGCGACAAATGTGATCAATATCAGCAACCAGCTGAAATGGAACTCATATCCTCCATCCTGTGCTTTGCAATAGTATTTCTCGAGCTCATTGATGAGGTATCTCACCCAATTCATTTGCATCCCCTCCATGAATTTTCCTGCTAAGTCCACCACGAACTCACTGACCTACATGGGGTGGTTCTTTGGGACAATATTTCCAGCTATATGCTGACAATATAGGTGCACTATGCCATCCTGGATGGAGGCTACCTTGTAGCCTTGCTTTCCCTTCTCAACTTCGTTGTATGCCTCCTTAATGCATTGTTCTAGGGAACGATCTAAGGTCTTCCCTGGATATAACTGCTGAGGTTCGAAGCCCTGCATGCTCATTCTTGTGATCAGGTGGATCAACACTGGATCCACAGTGATGTTCCTGTCGAGCTACATGTATCCTCCATGATAACATTCCAAGAGGAGTTTAACGCAAGTGTTAACCTCCTGATGTCGACCAAAGTGAGGGATATTCATCATGTTGAGTATCGTGGACTGTGTGATCTCCTTTATCCAAGGTTGGGAGATGATGCGAGGCTTCTTCCCAGTTGTCTTCATCAGATATTTGTGGGGAGCATGCATTGCGTAGTTCTTTCTGTCACCAAGGTTGAAATCGTTGTTCTTCAATGCTAGGATCTATCCCAACTAGATTCATTCTATGTGTATCCCCTTCAAGATGTACGTGGTGATTAATGTATACTTGAAGTCCCATGGAATTTTGCCGTGTTTAATCGCGCCAACCAAAGGTGGGATGTAATCAGGTAATATCGACGGGATCTGCTTCGCGTTATCCAGATCGTCATGGTGCTTACTTTGCTTCTCATTAGCAGGGTTAGTTCGGCCTAAATTTCATCCAGTCGAGGGGGAAGCATGCAATCCCCTAGTCGACGATGCTTTTACTCCCTTAGACATAGATTTATCAACCATAAACTTATTCAGAAATTCTTCGACAGATTTCTCTAGCTCAATGCGCTCGATCAACATTCTCGCTATTAACAAATAAGTTGGGGTAGGTAAGAGGATTATGGGATAAACAAAATATGGCAATGTATGATAGCATAGTTCGACACACACATTCACTCGTCTGTTAGCTTAGATAATCACAAATGGAAAAAGCGATCTCAGTGCAACGTCCGATGGGTTAAATAAGCAAGTGTCGTAACAAATTCCCCCAATGAACAAGAATGCCTCAATCAATATGAATAAGTCTATTAGGGTGTGGTCTCAACATCCCAAACGCGGTCTAGTATCCCATACATGTGTTTCCTAGACGTTCAGAGCGTCGATCTAACGGTCGAGGCGCCTCCAATAGTCATATAGCTTCACTGAGGCAAAGTACCATTCTGCATGGTTCTGTTGTTCTGGCGAGGTTCAGATATTGCAAGCCTGCCTCCTACGAAGTCTTTTCTGGAACTTCATGTAGTTTTTCTAACTTGGTTTTTTTATTACTGAGCTTCCTTGCCTTATTTCCCGTGATGTGAGTCTCTAGATTCCTCTTTCCATTCTTATTCTTATCTTCTCTTAGCATAGTAGCTTTGTGTTGTTGATGAGATTTTAAAGGGTTCAAAGGTAATACCTCTTCTCCTATTAACTCCAAGGTGGGTATTCTTCTTTCTTGCATAGATAGGTCCTTCAAAACTTCTTTCATTCTTTCAAACTCGATAGCTAATTCTCTTGTGTTCTGTTGATTCGACTCAACTTCTCGTCCTTTCATCAGTCGATCTATTTTCTAGATATAGAATCCCTTAAAGTTCTTTCTTTTTATTTTCTATAGATTATTTCTCTGCTTTCCTTCTGATCTGATCCTCCTCGATCCAAGTCGTTCCTAACAAAAGAGGAAAAGGAGCATTGTTCTCAACAAAACTAATAACTTCAAATTCTTCTTGATTCGATGTTCCATGGATGATAACAAGTACACTAGTAACTCTTCTACATAGAGTTATCATCTTTCCTTTAAACAAGTTGATCCTTCCTAGTGAAGGTACCATAGTAGGCTTTCCCAAAATTTCCCAAGTGCTTTCTATCATAATGTTCACTTGTGTCTCCTCATCCAAGACATAGTCTATGTTGAAGTCTCCTATTCTTGTACTTATGCGTTGTTTTTCTTTCAAGATCTTTGATAAAATGACATCCTTGTGATCATACACTACTTCTTTTAATTGTACTAACATAGTGTGATATTTCTCTGATTCTTTCTCTAACATGCTCTTATTCTCTTGACTCATATTCATTTGTTCTACTTTATCAATCATCCTTGGGCAATCCTCAACTTCATGACCAACAATTTTACAACAAAGACAAACAGGACCTACACCAGGGAATTCCTTAGCAAGATGTCCCGGTGTTCTGCAATTATAGAATAGTGTCAAACATCTTTTTCTCTTATACGTTCCCCAACTTCTCTTGTACTGTGCAATGGGATCACAGTGATGTACCTGCAATGTGAAAAAATTATTTCTAGGTTCCTTCATCAACTTATTGGTCCAAAAATTCATTCTATGCATAGGAATAGCATATCTTTCTCTATTTCTATCAAATTCATTCAGATCATCTCTTTATTCTAACTATACCCTAGCTTTCAGACTAGGACAAAATCTATCAATCATACCTAGATTCATGCTTTTGAAAGAAAAAAGAATTCCACTTATCTTACTCTTATCAAATCGTAAATCTTTTACCTCTTTCAAGATTTTACCTCTTTTCTTCAGATCGGGTTTCTTTCTTAGCATAGATCTTTGCAAGTCAAGTTGAATACTATTCACTACAGTAGTAGATGATAGATCTACACACAAAGATTCTCTTTTCTTTCAATTCCCAGCAATCACAGTTTTAGGTCCTAGCAACAGAACCATTTGTTGGTACAGGGGCAGACCCAGGGTTCAATGCACCAACAAAACCCTAACTACCAGCCCTTTCGGCAACACCTACGAAGCAAATGCAGTCTCACCCGAGGTAGAGGCAGGGAGGTGTTGGCATAGGATCAGACCCAGGGTTCAACGCTACAACAGTGCACCAACAAAACCCTAGATACCGGCCCTTTCGGCAACACCTGCGAAGCAGATGAAGTATCACCTGAGGTAGAGGCAGGGCTGGTTGCAGGACTCAGGTGTCTGCAACCTTAGCTGGGACACAGATCTATGATTATAACACTTGGAGATCATCTAGCATAGATTATTCATCAATATTCAACCCTCATGATACTTCGCAAACAACACAGAGCATCACAGTATGTACTTAGATCTAAGATAATTTAGTACTTAGCCACAACAAGATCAGATCAAGCACTAAGCATCTTACATACCAGAACTAACATTCATTTGTATCTCAAAATCACAAAGCATAAATAGATCTATCTAAACACATCAAACACTTAGAAAATAAAGAGACGAATATATCAGGTTGAGGCACAGAGCACAACACACACATTTACCATGGTTCACCCCCACCCTGGGGCTAAATCCACAAAGTCTTCTTCTTTGTTAGCTTCAGTTAATCAGGTTATAGCACAGAGCCATCCAAATTCTTCTTTGTATAGGACAGAAGATCTGTGCATCTTGCTAGATCCTTCTTCCTTGCACTACAACACAAAGCCTTATACAATCTTTCACAGGGACTTGCACTCGGCTCTGCAAGTCTTACACAAAGATGCACAAAGCCTTGATCACATAGATTCAACCCTTGTCACTTAGCCTACATCACATAGATATATCATCCCCTCCCTCTATATGGCCTAGACATCTATATATATATATATATATACAAAATAGGCCTAAACATGGGTAAACCCATGGTCCAACATCCCAATCCCATTACATTATCCCCAAAAACCCAAAAAGGGGTCTAGCTTCCATGATTTCTTCTTCGCGTTGCACTCCATCTTTGACAAGTTGTCGAAGTCCCAAAAATGGTCAAATATGACCAAGTGTTCCTCAAGACTTGGTCAAATCACTCACCTATGACTCATCCCAAATCACTCAGGTCTAGGTAAGTTTGCCTCAAATGTCTCGATCTTAGATTGAGATGCTTCGACTTGTCTCTGTGCTAATGCTTCTTGCTCAGTGAATTCCTAAACAATCGCTTCACTGAAAGGTCCTTCCAATTGTTGCTTAATTGTACCAACTACTTGTTGTGTTGGCAAATGCTTAACAGGTAGCGTATGCTTGTCATTGATGGCAAGTACAACAGTGAAGATGGCAGGATCAGAGTGTTCTTCAATGGACAAACAGGAACAACGAAGGCTCAAGAGGAATTAGCGCAGAGTCGAAATTCTTCCAAGTAAGAAGGATGTGTAAGCTTGGAGGAGAAGCGTCGTTGATCGTTGGATCCTATCCAAAATTCCCGACAACATGAGGGCCGTCAGATTTGAATAAAGACAAGAAGAGTCAACTAAAGAGGAGGATAGATCTCAGGCATCAGATCTGAGCGCAGGGTCCGACCACCATTGGATCGAGGAAAACCTGCACGATAGTTAAAAGTGCAAGGAGAAAAGGGGCTCACAAAATCCTGAAAGAAGGAGGACCGTCCATCATCAGGAAGGACACGTGGGGAAAGATCGTAAGTTCGCTGACTGGAG
>SNQJ01S0034517.1:62076-73733 GCA_010110895.2 Picea sitchensis
GATCAAAGGTTTGATCTGGACCATTGATTCCAGTCCTTGTCGGAATTTCGGGGATCGAGAGTTGGACATGTCAAAAATTATTGACATCAGGATTCCCGATATCGCGATATGCGATTTCGCGATTTAATCGCATCCGTTCAGTTAAGAAGTGATCTGGACCGTTGATTTTATTCATGGAGTATCGGGGATCGGGACTATGAAGTGACAAAAACACTTTACAACAAGAATGCCGAAATCACGATATGCGATATGGTGATTCAATCGCAGTCGTTGAGTCAAGATCATATCTGGACCGTTAATCCAAATCCTTATCGGAGTTTCGCGAATCGCAAATTCAAAAAGAAAATAAAAGAATCCTGATTTCACGATATGTGATATCGCGATTCAATAATAGCCATTGAATCAAGATCAGATCTGGACCATTGGTTCAACTCCGTGTCGGAGTTTCACAAATCGCAATATGGAGAGACAAAAGAAACAAAGAAACTTGAATTGCGAATTTGCGATATGCGAAATAGCGAAAGCGCCTTATGCATAAGGCTGTGGTCACAGCCCTTGGTCATGGGAAGAGAAGGAGCTAGTGCAGAAAAGTCTTGTATCAGAACTTCGGAGATCGCGAAATAAAGTGTCAAGACACTCAACATAGAATTGTCGAATGTCGAAATGCCGAAATGAATGCAAGACCCCGTGGATTCAATCCAACGGTGCAGATGAATTTGAACAAGATCGGAGGGCAACTGTAGCACGATTTAGTGTAACTGTTAGAAACCACTGATGGGTTCTGCCAGAGGACTTGAAGACACTTCGGGATGACTGACAGAGGAGGTGAAGAGTCTCTGAGAGGGATGAAGATGCTCGTGGAGGCAATTGACAGCTGATGAGCATTGAGGCCTGTAACTAAAACAGAGAAGGTGAGTTCGACTGTCACAGAGAAGACGAAAAATATCAAACTTCCAGAGAGGCTGAGGAATCTCAGTATAACATATAGTGATGTTGGACACGTGGAGAGAACCACCAGAGAAGCTAAAGAGTCACGATGATGATCAGACAGAGCACTCGAGAGGTGGAGGATAACGGCACAGAGTCATCATGCAGAGGCATTTTGCACATTGCATGCACAAGGTGCACATAAGCTATAAGTACATGGTACAGAGAAGAGATGAGGTTGTTGTTGGAGGTTGTTGTGATTGTTGTATGCGAAGGTGATTCATGTGTGAAGAAAGAGGAGAGTGCAGCAGCTGAAGAGAACAGAAGAGGAACTGTGCAGTGAATGGACATGGCGCAAAGAGCATAAAAAGTGGAAGAACAGATAGCGCAAGTGATGTGTGCAGAAAGGAAATGAGGTAGACAGAGCAACAAAATGCAGCAGAACAGTGATGAGTCTGGTAAGCCATTGTTGAACATCATATCACTGTGATAAGTTTCAGTAGCAAATATTCATATTTGAGGGTGGTTGGGAGGAGCTAGGGAGGACTTGTGTCCTCAAAGGTTTAAGTGGGTGCTTGAACATAGGGAGTTGGTGCTTCCTTCTAGTTGGTGCTAGAGAAACCAGGGAGTTGGTGCTTCCTTCTAGTTGGTGCTAGAGAAACCAGGGAGTTGGTGCTTCCTTCTAGTTGGTGCTAGAGAAATCAGGGAATTGGTGCTTCCCTCTAGTGGGTGCTAGAGAAAACAGGGAATTGGTGCTTCCCTCTAGTGGGTGCTAGAGAAAACAGAGAGTTGGTGCTCTCAGCGAGTTGCATCTTGAAAAACTGAGGTTGTAGCCTCATTATGAGTTGGTTCTCATATGTATGATACTGTAAATAATGTAACCATTACTTATCATATAAAGAAAAAGAGGTTTTTACCCCGCATGGGTTTCCTCGGGAAATATATGTCTCTGTGTTTCTCATATATGTGAATGATGTTGAAAGATCCATTGTTTATTTCCATGCATTATTGTGATCATCATTCAGTGTCTCTACAAAGAGTTTAAAAGAACCATAATTGTTTAAGCACGGAAACAACTGATTCACCCTCCCTCTCAGTTGTCTAACATGTTGTAGTAGTGTTCCTTGGCCTTCAATTTCTTCAAACAGTAGGTAGGCCGCCTCTTGGCTCGGCTCACTCTATTCTGCATGGTAAGAATGAGTTGTTGGGCAATGTGTTGTTCCTAGTATCTCTTCATCCTCTCGATGGTTGACAAGAGCTTAAGCTGCGCTTGTATTGTATCTGCATGTTACTTTTCTTCCTGGAGTTGGGACTCCAATTTATTCAACTCTGGGTCTTCAAATAGTTGTTCATATATCTGTGCACTTCTGCTACTTAGTTGTTTACATTCTACAGCAAGTGTTTTAATCCTCTCAATTGTTCTCTGAGAATTCAATTCTCACTAGTCACGCACTTCTTGCGGAGTCTGTGGTATGGTCTAAAGCTCTAATTCCACTACCTTTTTTTGAAGTTGTTGAATAACTTCAGCCAGCTTCGTCACTTGGCACTCTATGGGCTCTTCGGCCTTCTTCTCTAATATGGTCACAGAGAAAAATTCTCTATTGACTACTTCTTCAAATCCTATCTACTTTGCGAGCAGCTGCTCTTTCTCTTTTTGGATCTTCGCTCTGTCTTCTTAAAATTTTTGTTGGATAGCATTCTTCTCTTGTTGCGCGGCTTGGCGTTGTTCAATAATTTCCTCCTGTTCTTTCTTGAGGGCTTGGGTGGCCTGGGATTTTTCTTCCTGAGCATGTCAAAGGCATACTTTGACTATATCAACAATCTTGTGGAGTTGAACTAATTCATCTCCCACTTCTGTTGTTCCTTCTGGCAGAGGTGTAGTAGAGGTTGCTCGGCTAGACTAGAGTGCTTGTTGTACTCCTTGGATCATGATCTCAATTTGGATATAGATTTGTTCGTTCTTCGCCTCCTACTTCTCTATGATTTCCTTTGAATCATCATTGACCGTTGCAACAATGAAATCAAATTCATCCAATGTGAGGGCAGTTTTCATCTTGGTTACAGGAGTTCTTTGTTTCTTTCTGGAGGAAGATTTCAGAGGTGAGACCTTCCTTTTCTTCGATGATTTTTCTTCATCCCTAGGTGGTGGTACTTCAAATTTATGAGTTTCTGTATCACCTTCTTCATCTGGTGTAATGGAAGTCATCCTTACAGATAGGTTGTCAACATCCTGGACTTCTTCAGTCCTCTTTGTCATTTTTTCTTTCTTTGTCTTACTCGGCCCAGGTGTATCCTACACAGTTCCGTGGTTGTCGATGTCGGACATTTCTGCAGGGTCTGCTGAAACAAGGAGGTCCATCGACCATTCCTTGGTGATCTCTTCCAGATCTTCTTCTGTCAGCTTATAATAGGACTAAAGTTGTTCCTGGTGCTCATCAACGCATGGGGTTAGGTATATAAAGTGGCAGTCTGCGCTGAACTTTATCAGAGGTTGGAGTCTCTGTAAAGTGTTCGGGGTTATGCATGGTTCACTCCTTATGGCTTCTTTCAATTGGTTATAGTATGTGTGGAAAATGGCATTCGATTTCCATTGCTTTCTCATGTCGTTCCAGTACATAAATGTACTGAACTTCGCAGCTAGTGGCTCAAAGGGGTTAAGGTCTGGGAAGGTTTCACATTCCGGTAGCTCCCATGCAACAAAAGCGATCAGTATCGAGAGACAGCTAAAATGGAATTCATGCCCTTAATCATGGGCTTCTCTACAGTCAATCTCCAGTTGATTCACCAGGTACTTCTCCTAGTTCATCTGTAGTCCCTCTGCACACTTTCCTACGAGGTCAACTACAAATCCAGATACTTGTGTTGGTCAATTATTGCATACCAACTTCCCTTCGATCAGTTGGCATGGGAGGTGCACTGCACCACTTTCAATAGAAGCTACCTTGTAGCCTCTCGCGCCTTTCTCAACATTGCCATAGGCTTGTTTGATCTTTTGTGCAAAAGCGCGGTCTGCGGTATTTCTAGGATAGTACGCATGGGGATTAGGGCCCTACATGCTAAGCCCGGTGATCCTTTAATGATTTTATATCCGTTCGGGGTGGAAGTCAAATGGGTCTATCGGTCCAACGACTATATTTGTTCACCACAGCAAAGTGTCGTTGTCGTTGTTCTGAGATCCCGGTGAAGGTCAATTCCTATGATTTTTCCTTCTGCAAAGTTTCCTCTGGAATCTTTTGTAACTTTTCAATCTTGTCCCTCTTCTTAATTAGCTTCCTAGACTTCTTCCCAGTGAGATTCGTCTCTCAACATAGTCACCTCGCGATGCTGAGATTATTTCTTCAAATCCAAGGGTAATACACCTTCATCATATGGATTACGTATTTCGGTCTTCTATGGCTCCTATAATGCTCTTATAACTTCAACATCCAAGTCCCTGGTGTTTAATAGATTAGATCTGTTCTCTTGTTCTTCCATCAACTAGGCGATCTTGCTAGTCATAAATTCCATGAGTTCTTGCTTCTTCTATTCTAGGGCTTCCTTTTCTTCTTTTATTTGGATCTGGTCTTTTTCAATCCAGATCTTGCCTAACAAAGTTGAAAATGGGGCATAATCCTCAATAAATTTAATAACTTCGAATTCTTCCTCTGTCGAAGCTCCATGGGTACTCATAGATATCTGGGTAATCCTTCCACATAGGGTTACCATTTTTCCTTTAAACAACCCTATTTTTCCTACTGAAGTAACCATAGCAGGCCCTCCTAGGGTTTCCCAAGTACTTTTTCTCATAATGCTCATTTGTGTTCACTCATCCAGAGCACAATCAATGTCGAAGTCTCATATTCTTACTCCGATTTTCTTCTTTTCTTCGAATATCTCTGAGAAACTGCCATTTTTATGTTCATCCAGGGTTTCTTTCATTTTTAGTAACATAATCTCTGATTCTTTCTGGGATTCTTCTATAATCTTAGTCTCTTGATCTCCTTCAGGTTTTGCTTGCTCCATATTCAGATTTTCAAGTCTATCAATCATTCTAGGGAAATCCAGTACTTCATGGTCCATAGCCTTACAACAGAGGCAACTAGGGATTCTCCCAAGGCATTCCTTAGCAAGATGTCATGGTCATAGATGATTTTAGGGGCTAAATTTCGCTCATGGGCTAATTTTCCATGGTTTTTCCAAAAACGAGATTCACTATTTTAAAAATGATTCGCCCAAATTTTATAGGATAAAATTATTTAACCTTAAAAATCGCCAAAATTTTATAAAAACTATATAAATCCTTAGAAATTTGAATATTTTTACAAAGATATTGCCAAACATTTATAGTTGGCATATGAAGGATAAGTAAGATTCGCCAAGGTTTCTACGTTTTGAAATAAATTTCCATCCTTAAAATCATCCCTGGTCATGGTCTTCTACAGCTGTAACAAAGAGTTAATCCTCTCTTTCTCTTCAATGATCCCCAAATTTTCTTGTACTGCTTGCTAGGGTCATAATGGCTAGCCTACAAAAATTTCTTTCTAGGATCCTGCATACATTGGTTAGTCCAAAAATTCTTTCTATGCATAGGTATAACATATCCTTCATTATTCTTATCATATCTACTCATATCAAACGTTCTTTCATCTAATAATGCCCTAGTTTTCAAGCTAGGACAAAATCTATCAAGCATACCTAAATTCATACTTTAGAAACAAAAAAAATCACTTCTTTTACTTCTACAAGGCACAAAGCTTCCAGATCTAATAACTTTTAACTATTCTAACCTTTATCAGAGCACAGAGCTTACAGATCTTACTTCTTTTCTTTAGTATCAACCTCTTTTCTTGCAGATCTGACTTCTGTCCTTCATATATGTCCTTCCTTCTTCAGCACAGAGATTTTCAAATCAAGTGGATCACTGGGCACTAGGGCATAGATCCACGCATAGATCTTTCACAATTTCAGGATGAATCTTTGCACAAAGCTTCTTCTGCTCAGTTCCCAACAATCACAGTTTTGGGTCCCGGCAACGAAACCATTTGTTGGCATAGGGGCAGACCCAAGGTTCAACACTACAATAGCACACCAACAAAACCCTAGCTATCGGCCCTTTCGTCAACACCTGCAAATAAGATGAAGTCTCACTCGAGGTAGAGGTAGGGGTGGTTGTAGGACTCAGGTGTCTGCAACCTTAGATGGGACACAAATATGTGATTATAATACTTGGAAATCATCTAGCATAGATTAATCATCAATATTAAACCCGCATGATACTTTGCAGACAGAATAGAGCATCGCAGTATGTACTTAGATCTAAGATAATTCAGTACTTAGCCACAACAAGATCAGATCAAGCACTAAGCATATTACATACCAGAACTAACATTCATCCATATATCAAAAGCACAAAGCATAAATAGATCTATCTAAACACATCAAGCACTTAGCAAAGAAAGAGACGAACACATCAAGTCAAGGCACAGAGCACAACACACACATTTACCATGGTTCACCCCCACCCTGGGGCTATGTCCACAAAGTCTTCTTCTTTTTTAGCTTCAGTTAATCAGGTTACAACACAGAGCCATATGAATTCTTATTCGCATAGGATGGAAGATCTGCGCAGCTCGCTAGATCCTTCTTCCTTGGACTACAACACAAAGCCTTCTACAATCTCTCACAGGGACTTTCACTCGGCTCTGCAAGTCTTACACAAAGATGCACAAAGCCTTGATCACACAGATTCAACCCTTGGCACTTAGCCTACATCACATAGATATATCATCCCCTCCNATATATATATATATATATATATATACAAAATAGGCCTAAACATGGGTAAACCCACGGGTCGACATCCCAATCACGTTACATTATCCCCCAAAACCCAAAAAGGAACCAAAAAGGGGTCTAGCTTCTGTGATTTTTGCTTCACGTTGCGCTCCATCTTTGACAAGTTGTTGAAGTCCCAAAAAAGGTCAAATATGACCAAGTGTTCCTCAAAAACTGGTCAAGAGCCAATAGTGGGTTACAGGACTCAAGTGTATATAGCCAAGCTGGGACATAGATCTGTGATTATAACACTTTGCAAAATACTTAGGAGCAACACACATTAGTTCATTAGTTTTATTCACATCGCAGATCAAACCCTAAGTACAAATCGGTGCAGTAACAATGACAAAATATACATCGCACTTAGCAACATAAATCATATCTATCACATTCAACATAGATGAAGCACTAAGCACTCATAGATATATATATCATTCATAACATTCATTGCACTAAGAAAATCCACAACATAAAAACTATATAACAAAGAAAACCATCAACACAAGATTTACGTGGTTCACCCCAGTGTGGGGATACATCCACCAACATCTTCTTCTTATTTATTAGTCTTCTTCATTATCTTACATTTGTCTTCTCCTATGCACTAAGCCACAGATCCAAGCTTCTCACTAGATAGGTGATTTTCACACTACGCACCAGATCCACCTTCCCCAAAATCAGGTCAAGTCACAGTGCCAATTCCTCTATCAAGCACAAAGCCTTACATACATGTTTTGTTGCACAAAGCAACTCGGAACTACTTTCCTCTTTCACTTCACTATTGACTTAGAAAATAGCTAATTACACCCCCCTCTTCTACATTACATTCCTTCTTATTTATACTTTTAAATTTACAAAAAGGCCTAAACATGGGTAAACCCATGGACTGACATCCCATAACCTATTACATAAACCCTAATGAACCCCATGTTGGGTCCACAAGCCCACAAAATAAGTGAGTTCTCACGATCTCATCTCTGCCTAGGCACTCCAACTTTGACCGCCGCATAGAAATCCCAAAAGTGGTCAATCCCGACCAATGTTTCCTCAAAACTTGGTCGAGGGCCAACATAGAGATTTTTCTCATAACAGAATTGGCGACCATACTGGGGATTGAATATTCTTTTTGGGGTTTGGAGTTTTTTTCTCCTTAGATTTCTCTCATTCATATTGAGTTTCTTGTCGTATGATTGCTTGACAGCCTCTGTTCACTCTGGGTCTGAATTTTTTAGTCTTCTCCTTAGCCTAGCTGTGTTTTGACACATATATGCGGGTTTTTTCTTGACAGTCGCGTACATACGCGTGTTGTACTTCTGCAAGTTGTGTACTTTTGCAAGTTGTGTACTTATGAACTTCTCCCTTGAACAGTTGCGTACATCTGAACTTTTCCCTTGAACAGTTGCGTACATCAACCTTTGTTGCTAGATTGTTGGGTAGGTTTTGATGATTGTTGAGTCTTCTTGGGTTCTTTTGGTGACTGTTAAGTGTCTGTGGAATGGCAGGAAACCTATCTTTGGTTGAATTTTTGGGTGGTGCCTTTCTCATCATCTTTTCATTTTGATTGTCCTTGCACCTTGGGATGGGTGTTTTTCTGCTTGATATCCTACTTGAATTGTCTTTGTCTATACACAGTAGAGTCTTTATATCAAGTTGTTGTTCATTCCTTTCATTTTCATTCCCTTATATTGAAATTAAAAAAATATTAGGCATTTTACATTGACTGAAATTTTTATCTCGAGTATTTTTCATTTATCTTAGAGCATGTAAAGAAAGATTGCATTTTTATTTAGAATTGTAGAATTGAATTGAAAATTGCACTTTTTAAGAAGCATATCATTTATTGGAAATTTAGGTTAGGACTTTGCATTGTATTCATATTTATATATTTTACTTGTTGAGTCATAACATCACTAGTTTGACGACTACACCTTTTGAGTAAGAAAGGCCATTAAAATTAATTCTATAATTTAAAATTGATTAGTATTTAGTATTTAGTGCCTTAGAATAGGATTTTGTGAGTTAAGTTCTCCAAGTCTATTAAATCAACATATGTGTATGACTAAGGGAGTGGAGAAATCCATTGTATAATTGGTAATATCAGGAGGCTCCGCTTACACCAGAGTTAAGCACAAGGTTGCGTGAGGTCGATTGAAGGGATATCCCCCCAATACCTTCTTAGCGTCAGATATATTTTTGGGGATCTATTCATATATGGGGATCTTGCTAGTGCCCTTACCTCCATGAGAGGTGGTGCTTTCAAGGTTTCGGGCTTTGCTACCATGCCCATACGGTGGACCTGACTTATGACTGTTCACCTATGCATCAGTTATACCATGGTTTCTTAGTTGCTTGACTTAGGTACCACATAGGTTACCTGCAGGGGTTATTATCCAAGTAACCTAGGTCAAATAAGGGTTAGAAAACACAGAACCTTTATGGAGGATTACGTCTCCAGAGGGATTTGATCGACTGGTTGTTAATTCCATGAGGGCCCTTATAACTGATTATGTTTCCTCCAATCTTTAGCAGCAGATTCTCAAGCCCCTCTTGGGTGAGGCATACCTACTTTAGAGAGGGAGGTCCCTTTCAGCCACTTTATCATGTTTGTGTGCATATTGGTCATTTGATTATTTTTGGTGTGCTCTTTGATTACTAATTGGCCTTACGATTTGTTTTTTATATCTTGAATCTTAAGTCATCGTGGAGCCAGACCAGCTTTCCCATAGGTCTCTCTACTTGTTACAGTTACCACCGCATTTTGAGTCTTTTCCTTCTAAAAGGCATAGAGTTATTAAACGTGGTACACACACCTCCACTTATAAGAGTTGTGATTATACAAGGATGAGTACTGAACTGAGTCATCAAGATACTAGGATCCCTTTGACTCCCATACCTACTATAGTTAATGGTACCCCTTTGACTCCTGCAACCACAATGGTTGTAGTACCGAAGGTACCTATCATCATTGATTCATGTCCTATAGTAAATACTCAACCTATAGCCAAGAACCCTTTTGGGTCTCTTGGCCATTCACCGGGATATAATGTTCAGTCCATCTCGATGGCCTCTAGTCCTTTTTCCTATGGTATGCTGAATTTTACATTGCAGTTTTCAAACTCCATCCCAGTCGTTGGCCCTAATGCTAGCATTGGACTTGGGGGCACAACTCCTCCTTATACTCCATTCTCATTTGGCAGCACTCAGGTCCCTCAAACGACTCCTATCGTGGGAGGCATTCCTTCTTTTAACCCTGGGTCTAATCCTGTTTCTTCTAGATGGAGTAACCAACCTGGCAGACAATATTCTTCTCAATTTTTTTCCTTTACTCTCACCTCCTCGGTGCCGATTCTGAAAAAAACGTTTGTCATGACAAATCCACCTTTATCCTCTGGATTCACACCCAGAGGAGGTCAATTTCACACCTTTTTCAACCCCCAACTTGAATCCACTCCATCCAGGGGCAGTTTTTTTAACCCTCATCAGAACATTCCTACTGGAATGATGCCCAACCAACCCATTATGAATCATCCTAGAGGAGGGTCTTACAATCCTAGACAGGGCCATGGTTCTTACTAGAACCCTGGATGAGCTGCAATTCCCCAACCACAATCTTTCCAGGGAGCTTGGGGCAAGATTCTGCAACCCCGTCTCCTTTTTTTGGCCACACTCAATATGCCAGAATTTTCTAAGATGATGAACGAACTTGTGTGTCATGATCCTACATGACCCCTCATTCTCACCAAGCTTCCTTCGAATATTCCAAAATTCTAAGGAAATATTGGCGAGGATCCTAGTGATCACGGTACCACCTTTCACTTATGGTGCTCTTTGAATTCAATTAATGACAATTCCATTCGGTTAAAATTATTTCAATGCACCTTCACAGGGGTTGTCGTGAAATGGTATATCGAGCTCCCTAGGGGGGCATATATAACCTTTAGTCATATGGCTTTAGTCTTCCTTAACCACTTACAATTGTCGATTCATTGCGATGCTAGCCTAGAAATTTTGTCGACCTTATGCCAGTACAAAGCCACTCATGTCTCGGATCACATCTAGGAGTGGCGTAGACAGAATAGGTTGATCAAGACCTGCATACCCCCAAAATTCCTGTTAGAGTGGTTCCTTAAGTCTCTACAACCTCATATTTCAAAGGATGTTTCCACATTCGAGGTTACATCTGAGGACAAAACGATTTTCAAAGCCCAATAGTTAGATCTTATATGTGCTCAGTCTAGGATTTTATACGAAATTCTTCCTGACGCACCGAGGTCAAACTATGACCCTAGACAAAAGCTTGGGCCTCATGCCGATGGCATTGTAGGCTCCGCCAATCTGAAATCTGCAAACTCGGTGATAATCCATTTGAAAGAGTTGTCTCTAAACCAGTCTACAGGAGGGAAAAAATCGTTTGTGTCTTCCAATCCCACTCAGTCGGTAGATGTACATTTCATGCAATCATCGACCGACCCAAATGGTAACCAACAACTAGGAGGGAATAATAAGAAAGGACGTAATAATAATTGTAAGGGTGGGAATAATAATAAACCCAAGGAAAATGGTAATAATGAGAGTGTTAGTCCCTAAAGTTGCACTTGACTGTGAGAGGACAAGCTAGGGAATCATTCGTTTATTATAAAGTATTTTTAAGGTTTTATGATTTGGTTTATTGTAAAGTGGTTGAAAACTGGGTCAAGATTACAGCATGACATGAAAATCAAGAATAAAACATAGGATATCCCACTGACTAAATAATAGGTAGATACATAGATCGATTAAACAAATTTAAGAAAAAGGAAAGTGAAGTCTTCAATATGTCAACTTCACAAGAGTTTTTTGTCTCAATATATTATAAAGAAACAAAGGAATCAACTTGACCTTATTACTTGAAAATTTATCTCTACAGCAAAATCTTC